>JBBBDQ010000977.1:160000-442500 GCA_037127315.1 Ascarosepion bandense | reverse complement strand
GTGAAAAAATCTGCCACAAAAGTGAATCTATCATTCACCTTTATTTTAGCCATGGTTGTCCTTCAAAAAATTGTTTAAAGGTAATTTGCTTGTAATATATATTACATTTAATTTATCTAGTATCTTATTAAAGGGATATTATTCGTGTATAATGCTTGCACTGATTCCGATTTTATGATCGATTTCCGGCAGTTTGGAAACATTTGCCAATAACATAATTATCAACATAAAAAGAAATCATAATGAAAAAATTTGGTAAAGTTTCAGAAAATTCAAACATCTATTCACTTTCTCTATTTGGAATTTGTAAAACGGTTATATTCATTTTGGTATTGTCCAGTGATTTATCACCCGAAAATAGGCCTCTATTACACGCCAGGAGATGACAGACTGTCTGAATAAAAATATATTAGAATATGTTTTCGTAACATTTTTTTAATTTTATAGGAAGGCAAGTTTGAATCTTCTTCATAAGAACTACATCTAAAAAAAAAAAAATCAATGACTACTTGCAATAATTTTCTTTTGTTGTTGCGAGGGATAAGTTATTCTTGATCGGAACGAAAATCTTACAATAAGTTGCTGTTTTAATGTTAAATCAGCGTGGTCACCAGTTTAGTAAGTTACCTAATTCGATACTTCATTGGCAATGTTTCTTCTAGGAATATTTTCTAGTACGTGAAATAATGGTGGTGAAAAAGGCTACATACACCAGACCAGTTGATTTGCAATGCAAGAAAATATTTATTTATGAGTGAGACTTACTGTGTTGGTGTCTTTAGGTGTGAAGTATCCACAACAATTTTTGAAAGTGAAACATTCGGAGAGATGTTTAAGGCCTTTTCTTTTTTTATACCCAACAGCTGCTGATTATAGAAGGTTTATTAAGCGCTGCTAGTGGAACTATGATTATTAAAACACTACAATCCTACTTATTTATTGATATATTTACCCTTTCATTGAACAGGAAGTAGAAAATAAAATCCAAACACTTTGGCAATATCTACAATTTTCTTGTTCATATATTCATGCCAAAGGCTTGATGGTTCAATGTGTTGCTATGAAATTAAAATCAACACCATCATCATAAGCAGAGTGATAATATTGATGACGTTGATTATACTAAACTTCCAGTCTTTTCTTTCAGTTGTGTAAATCAGCAGTCATCATCATCATCAATAACGGTATATATAATTCTTTTAGTTGTAGCAGTCTGCTTACTGTAGTAATCAAATGACAATAAAAATTAATAATAGTTGTAGTAAATAACAGTGATTACAAATGATAAGCCTGAATTCCTTTAAAGTACATATGCACGTCATGTATACACATGTATTAAAAAAAATAGGAGGAAGAACAAGAAGAAAAATGTTTACTAACTTTAAAGAAGTAAATCGATAAATTACACACACACATACACACACAGATATATATATATATATATATATATATATATATATATATATATATATATATATATGGACATGAATATATGAGCGAATGCAAATATTGATTTTTGGTGTTATTTCAATTTCCCATATTACGGCAAGTGAATATTTTCTTTTTCTCTTCATTTCTTGTATTTCTTGTTCTACTTCAAATTCTATGAATAAAATATTGTAATATAACGTTGATTTAATATCTTTGAATATTTTGGCGAATACATTCTTTTAAAGTATCCATTTTCGAAAACATTATCTATATATATAAAAATGGATAGATCTGTTTGTCTGTGTGTTTGTGTCTCCATTATAACGAACCCTACCCCTCGGAAAACTGTATTCCGATTTCAATCAAAATTGGGTCATCTTTCGATCATGAAATGAAACTTTCCTGTGACTAAAAAAATTAAAATGGTTTTACATAGTACGGCAGAAGTCACTTAGCATTTCGCTTAGAATTTACGAACTCTTCTCTGAGACAACTTATGCGAATTCAAGGAGAATCGGCTAACTTATACATAAATATCCGAAATGTTGATGTACACAAATATTTTTCGAATCGATGTACAGGGTTTTTCATAATCAACGACAAACCTAATTCTCGGTGGTTTTGCCCACCTTTATGCATTTTTCTACGACTCTTCACTCAAACCCAACAAAAGTCAAGTCACTAGTAGGTCAAAATCAGCTGCCTTTATATCCGAACAAAAATTTTAATTGACATAGAAAGTGCGGCAAAAATTAATAGATAATATTGCTTATCGCGATCGTTTATTTTATCCATAACACCTTTTTGTATTCCAACATAACATCCCGTCTTTTTTGTAATTTCTAACTTATTATATGCCATAACAGTTTCACTTTCTCTACAAGGTGACAAAACCTCCGATATTGTAGATAAAGCTATTTATTCTACGCCACAACGCCATCGCATCACATTACAGGCTCTCGTAAAGCCCACCCCCGTTCTTCCAACTGCACATTCTTCATACTTGATTTTTTGGCAAAATTGACCGATCATGAATCTTTGCTCTGCGTGTTAAACAGTTCTTAACACATGGATCGGAAAGGGTGGAGCATTTTATTTGACCTCCACGTTCGCCAGATTTTACTCCATTAAATTTTTTATGGGGAAATGTGAAAAAACTGTATATGCAACCAAACCTAATTCATTAGATGATTTGAAAGCTTAAATAACTATCTGATATCAGACATTACATATTGAAATGTAAATAAAATTTAAAGAAAAACTTAGAAATATAGATTTAATTCTTTCTAAGACTTTTTAGAAATTATTTCTATCGCAAATACACATAAAGTTATACAATTTTTTAAGTGCACACGAACGTTATCGACACCATGTATAAGAAGAGCTAGAAAGCGAGAGAGCAAAGAAGGAGATCGATAAAAATACTGGGACACGGTAAAGGACTCAAGCGCGGTCATCTTAGGTAAAGATGTTCTTCTAAGTTTACCATAACCTGGACTTCAAGTGAAAGTTTGAAATTTATTTTAAACGACGCCATTGCAAATTTATCAAAGACTGGTTGAAGTTTTGTATTATAGATACGGGACCTTATTTTGTCGGTGATTTTTGCATTGTAAATCTAATAATATATGATATATAATTGATTCATTAGCGCAAATAGCTAAAGATTTTACTATTAAGAAGTAGCAACAATTTGTTCAATAAGGAGTGTTTCCGTGCCGTCAAAAATGAAGGAAAATATTTTTATCGATATGCGTCTAAAATGACGGCAAAATTGTTGGGGCAACTTCCCTGTTTACACTAATATGGAATCTTCCTAAGACTATATATAATAATTGTCATTTAAAACTCGCATTTGCCTACTAGACCATTTGGATGATCATAGAAGAAACCATCGCCAAGCCCTTGTTATAGATGTAGTGAATAACATTGGTCTGAGGATTGCACTTTTAAACTTAAAACATGTCGAAACTGTCACAAAAACGGGCCTCTAAATGCAGAAGTAGTATAGTGAAAGTAACAAGGACCTAGGAAGACGAATGTAGTAATATTCGAAAGTACTTACAAGTCAAAATGTTAAACAACTCTATAAACATGCAGTTAGACTCTGGATCTGACATTTCAATCGTTAGCATCCAAAGATGGAGACGCCTGAACATATCTACTCTTTTAAAAACAAAAACAAAAAAAAAATGGCGAGATCAGCCACGGGATAGAAAATGAATTTTGAAGGAGAAGTCCTTTTGAACGTGACATTCAATGAAGTTACAAAAAAATTAAAAATGTACGTATTAAAAAAATACCTTCAACTTGTTTGGGACAGACCGGATGCAAAGATTTAACCTTTGGATTTACCAATCAGCTCGTATTGAATGAAATTGAAAACCTGACTACGGAAAGCAAAAACATAAAGTCAGAATTAAAAAACACCTTCCTCGAAGTATTCTCGGACGGGTTAGGCAGATGCAAAAAATGTCGGCGAAGATACTGTTAAAGAAAATTGCTCAACCAGTATTTAGAAAAAAAAATGAAATGTGCCTTTCGCTACACTAGAAAAAAATAAACAGACTAAACAGCTTGGGAGTTATATCCAAGGTGGAATACAACCACTGGGCAGCACCTGCCGTTTACGTTTAAAAAAGTCTGAGGAAATACGCATATGCGCGGATTTCTTGACAGATTTGAATGAGGCAGTAAAGGATTACAGTTACCCACTTCCGAGTCCGGAAGAAGTATTTACAAAACAAAACGGAGGCAGATATTTCTCCAAAATAGACCTGAGCGAGACATATCTACAGATACCTGTAGATGAAGAAATCTAGAAGGTCTGATGAATCAACACGCAAAGTATTCTGTACAGATATGAATGATTAGCATATGGCGCAAAAGTAGCACTCGTTATTTTTCAGAAAGGCTTAGATACGATGTTATCGGTATTTGATTTCGCTATAGCTTATCTTGACGGCATTTGGATAAAAAGTGAAAAGAATGTGCAGCAAACTAAACATATAAAGTTTTTGAACAAATTCGTAATTACGGGTTTAAGTTCAGAGAGGAAAGTACGATTTCTTCTTGGAAGAGATTAAATACTTGGACCATATAATAAACACAAAGGTGACAAAAAGCCTGATCCAACTAGATCTTTGGCGATCAAAAATATGCCGGCACCAATTAATATTGCATCGCTACACTGTTTTATGGGACTAGTCAGCTACTACCAAGATTTCATACCGACTTTAAACAATCTTCGAGCACCCCTTAATGAACTATTAAGAAAGGATAAGACCTGGGTTTGGTTAAACGAATTCCAAGAGGCATTTAAAAGCATTTTTTTTTTTTTTTTTTTTTTTTTTTTTTTTTAATCATTTCACCCCGAGCAAGGCAGAAACGCCACTGATGTGCAGGGGGTTACAAAAATGTAGAAAGATTAATTAGAAAAGAGTGAGGAGTACAAGCTAGTTAGAAAGGAACAATAGAAAACTGAGAAAGCAGGTGCAATGACAGGTACATGGGCGGAGAGAAAGGGAAGGTTATACAGGGGAGGGGAGAGAGCTAGAGGCCAGTGGTTAGTAGGTGAGTATTAACTTTGCTTTTAAATTTCTGGAGGTCGTAGCCGTCAGGAAAGCAAGAATACGGGAGTGAGTTCCACAGGCGGGAAGTGCGAGAGAGGAAGCTGCTGGAGTAGAATTGTCGTCTGCGTTTGGCTAACCTGACTGTGAATGGGTGGGACCCAGTTGCCAGTCTGGTTGAACGGGTAAACACCTGTTGAGGAGGCATCAGTGACTTAAGCTCATCCGAGCAGAAGCCATGAAGGTATTTATAGAAGAGACAGAGGGAGGCCACATTTCGACGATGGGAAAGTGGCTGCAGACGAGTCGCCAGATCAGAACCTATCACATTACAGACTCTCCTTTGGAGCTTGTCGAGAACACTGAGGAGAACGGCAGGGGCACCTGACCATAAATGGCAGCAGTACTCCATGCACGGACGGATGGTTGACTTGTATATATGCAGGATGGATTCAGGTGGAAAAAACATCCTGGATCGACATAGTGACCCAATCTTCTTAGCAGTAGATTTTGCTATGGATTCAATATAGTGCTTCCATTTGAGGTCTGAGGACAGGGTAAGTCCGAGGAGGCGTAGTGTATTACTCTCCGGGAGAATCATCTGGTCCATGCTTATGGGAGGCAGAAGAGGTTGCCTGTAATGGTTGACAGACAACAGCTTGGTCTTCGAGGAATTGAAGTTGACAAGCCACTTCTTGCCCCAGTTCACCACAGAGTGTAGATCCCGCTCAAGGTCAGCAGCGAGATTTTGTCTGTCCGCCACGACAGGTTTCTTACTGGAGCGGGAGTATATTGTAGTGTCATCTGCGTAGATGCCTACTTGGGACCTGATCTCATCTGGGAGGTCGTTGATGAAAATAAGGAAGAGCGTTGGGCCCAGGATAGAGCCTTGTGGGACACCAGCATTCGTGCTGTAGGACGAAGAGGCACGCCCATTCAGAACGACCTTCATTTTGCGGTTATTTAAGAAAGATTGGATTAGGTCAAGCAGGCGACCGGTAATACCATAACCGCGTAGTTTGCATAGGAGGCCAGGGTGCCAAACCCTGTCGAAAGCCTTGGAGATATCCAGAGCAACCGCGCGAGGATGTCCTATCTATTCCTGAGACATTATGAACCAAAATTGGAGATACTGATAGCCAGCGACGCGAGTTTGCACGGGATCGGAGCGTGTATATTACATAGGATGGAAGACAGAACTATAAATCTTATGGCCCATGCTAGCAGATCACTTCTTTTAGCTGAGAGAAGCTGCTCTCAGAGTAAGAGTAAGGCATCCTATTTGCCATGACTAAATCCGACAGGTATTTATCCACAGAATGTTCTTAACCCTTTAGACAGACCACAAATCATTACTTATTATATATGCTTCAAAACAAAAGGCCTACCAACGTACACAGCAAGCCGACTGTTGAGGTGTAGTACTATTTTATTAAAGTACAATTTTAAAGTGCAATACTTACCTTCTAGCAACATCGGGCATGCGGTGGTCTATCGAGACTGATTCCTCAACAGATATAACCGCTTGAAGACACCGTTATTGCTGCACTAAGATCTGAAGGAGAATTAGAAAATACATTCTGTATCACAATTAGAGAGCTGCCCGTATCATTAAAAGAAATCAAATACGAAACTATAAAGGATGAATTCATAAAAGAGACGACAGCAAAAATCGCTGAAAAAGAACAGCATATTGCAGAAAGCTTCTCCATATGAGATAACGTACAGTTATAGGGTAGTCGTGCCAAAAACTTTACAGAAAAGGATATTGAAAGATTTCCATACAGGACATCCTGGTAGGAACCGAATGAAGAGCTTAATGAGTAGTTACGTTTTTGGGCCGAAAATGTACACGGATATTGTGAACATGGTGGATAAATGCAAGGGCTGCGACCTAGCAGCTAAATCACCGTCAATAACACAAACCTTGGCCGAAAACAGATCGACCCTGGTCAAGAATCCATAATGACTACACTGGTTCAATTGATAGACTATAATATATGGTAGTTGTGGATAGTTATTCAAAGTGGCCTGAAGTGTTTTAATGCAAGAGACCAACGACAAGAAACTCAATAAACTATTTACATGAGCTATTTGCTCGTTTCGGCGTTGTTGACTGTCTAGTGAGCGACAACGGGACTCAATTTCATCCAAGGTCAAATTGCCTGACAGAGCGCTTTTTGATACCCTAAAGAGGGCTCGAAAAATCGTCGGGTACGCCAACGAGAAAAGTTCTCGAACAGTTTTTACATGTGTACAGAATAACACTAAATTAATTAACACCATCGACACTGTCACCCACCGAATTGATGTTTGCACGGAAAGTGAGGTCTGTGTTCGACAAATTAATTCCAAATAAAAAAAAAACACATGTCAGTAATTATCACACGAAAGCGGCCCTTTAGTCACAAGGACAAAGGCTATTTCAAAAATTACAAAAATAACATGTCATTTTGGGAACCAGCGTCATCAAAAGACGGATTGGAAATATGATCTTTATAATGCACGGACCTAGGTTCAACTACAAGCGGCATATCAATCAAATAAGAAATATGCTAACGGAAGACGAAATCAACAAACCGCTGGCGGAAGAGGGTTTAGACACCATCTATGACATATTGATATGCAAATGCCCCAGGAGAAATCTTAGCAGAGGAGGTCTAAAAAAAAGAAAAACAAGGGAGCAGTTAATTATTGAACCAAAAAAGAAATAAATATTAAAAAGGCATCCCAATTAAAAAAAAAAACTTGGCAAGTGGGTATTGGGGCAACTTCCCTGTTTACACTAACATGGACTCTTTTTAAGTCTATATATAGTAGTAGTCATTAGTGGACTAGAGGTTGTAACAAGAGTGTAGTAGCACAGTAGCAGTAACAGTAGTGTATCTCAACAAACTTGTCCTGATTGTAACATTGCTAAGTCTCACGTCTCGTATTATCTCGTATACACTCGTATTCGACTAACCGTATTGTATGCCATTCTACTAAACGTCTCTGCACATATTTCTCTTATACCGTATTACTCTGCCTTGTGTATTTATTAGATCTAACCCCATATCCATAACAATCACATCCATTTATTATTGAGTATCATATATATATATATATATATATATATATATATATATATATATATATTCTTCACTATCTGACGAGAGAATAACTGCAAAAAATAATATAATAAATAATGACTAAAGTGCCTACAAGCAGCAAGAGCTTTTATTGCTGGTAAATTTTAACGATTACCGTTTGTAAAGAATGAACTAAGTTGAGGCTGCCTCACAATTGTTTCTTCATGAGCGTACCAGTATATAGTGATTATTTTTCAAGTGTAGCTTAGTTATAACACATGTTAGAATGAATAGCACTTCCCATGAGAACTTAACTGTTTTGACGGACACCAGTGCACTATCTCACTTCCGTGAGGAACAATATATAAGACTTCATGAAAATTACGTTGGCACTTTCAATTAACTTACCTATAACTTTATAAGCATTTATTTAATAAGTGCAAGTGGTGTAGGTACAAGTAGCACGTATGTGTATAGCATTGCAATCCCCAATAATAATCTATAATACATGGTGTATGTTTACTATCGGCATTTCCTTTATTTTGCGTCTATTATGTCTGTATATGAAAGGGTTTACCGTAATACTAAAACTTTAAATGTATTTTAAAATTGAATATATTAACGATATTATAATCACTTCAACCCAGGCAAGGCGATTATACTACGCAGACACACTTAGCTTACTGGGAGAGAAAGAGATTCAGAAATCTTAATTAAGGAGAAGTGAGATGAAAGGACAAGAACTACCTTCAGTAAAACAGGAGTGTAGTTTAACAGGCCTATATTTGTGTTAAATCTCCTACTCGGTCTTTTGAACAGGAACAGACGGTCATCACTTGTTTCTGTTTAGGATTGTGCTTCCAATTTCTTCTAAAGGAGACAATGTCAATACCTATCTGTTATCCAATTGTTGCCAGTTCTTTCTACATCACCCTGTACTTTTCTTTCTATCTACCTTTGCAACTGTCTTCCCACATATGTGCTCATCCATTTTGTGCTCTTTCTCTGACACTCCCTGTTACTGGTCTGTCTTTGTCTTCACTCTCCTCCTGTCTAAAGTTTAACTCTTACGTAGATCCCTGCGAATCAGTGGCGGTATTGCCTTTCTTAGAGTGAAACGATTAAAAAACAAAAACAAAACAAACAGCGTATTCAATAAAATATTCGTTTTGAGACACCGTGCGACTTGTAGAGAGGTTCAATATGCAAAAACCTATCGTATGTCTTCGAGATATCTTGTGCCGCAGCTTGAGTTGCGCCATTATCATCTAAAATTTGATAGATAAATTCAATGATAACCCTGTTCAATTATATCATTTATTCGAAAGCAGGCCGTGTGATATATAATACTTAACCATTTCGGTGTTGATTAGAACATCAAAAAGTAATAACTTCCTGGAGCGGAACATTCTCCAGTGTTTTAAGACAAAAACTACTGAAGAGGAATTTCAAGATTCAGGAAAGCGCGAAGCATTAAGGTATTTATTGTAAAGTTTGAAGAGAACAAATGCCAGATCAGGAGCATATTTCATCAGAACAATTGCAGTGATTGCGTCGATTATGCAAGTCTTGTAGTAATATTGTTTAAAAAGAATAGCAGAAAATATGAACGGAATTATATGGATATCAATCAACAGAGATTCTGATATATGAAATAACTGTGAATTCTGTTATATGTTAAATATATTTATTTTAATATTCTAAAGCACGAAGAATTTATTAGAAATATTCATTTTTCTCATACTGAATAATTTTCATTTAATATATATATTGTTTAAATTCTGATAAGCTGGATAGAGATCTATTCTTTTATTATCGTCTGATTATAGAATTCCGTCTGCCATTTTTTACGTTTTATTTTACTTTCGAAAGCGACAAGATATATTTTAAAGTTTTATCTTTATTTTTCATTGGAATATATATTGCAATTATGTTATAACAGACAAGTTCTTTTATTTATATGTATCATGTTATTTCAAATTCATTTATTTCTATATTTTTATTTTTTGGGAATATTTCATTTACCAACACTTCACATACTCCTGCTTATTGTCTGTTGCTTATATTCGTCCTGGATATATTAATTTGCACGAGGAAACGCAGGCACAAAGTTAAAAAAGGAACAGAATGACAGAATAGAATTGGGTAAAGATAAAAAGAATAAGCCTCGCAAATACATTAGATATGCATAAAATAAGGAAAAATATCATGAAATAACAATACAAAAGCCGGGCTATTCGAAAGGAAGCATAATATCATAAGAGGAAAACTCATAATAGAAAAAGAAACACATTCAACATGAAAAGAATATATCGGACAACTACAAAAGAGGGAAACCCACAATAAGCAAAATCATAGAAGAACCCGTAATGCTAAAACATGAGATAATATCGGCATTGGACAAAATGAAAAGGAACAAGCTAGCTAGGATTGTAATATATATGCTCGCAGCCATAAACGATTTCAGGATCTACATGATTACATAAATAATAAATTAAATGCACGACCGTTAGCACATCGAAATTCAACAGTACATACAGCATAGTGTCATCTAAGTAGATCGGTGGAGATGAATTCAAAGGCAACTTAAAGTCATATGACCAATATAAGATCAGCATTCTTAAGAGTTAGTGTAGCAAAATTAAATGCGAATAAGGAGAACAGTATCACTTCGTTAAAAAACCTGGAATAAAAAAAATGTCATTTTCCAGATCAGAAAGCTGATAGAATAAGTACTACAATTGCAAAGGATTTGTATTCATATTTACACCAAAAAATTTAAATAAATAAAACCATTAGAAATTTTGAGAAAATAAAATTTATTTAGGAAACAATTACTTATATAGAAATAGAAAATAAATTAAAAGTTGCTGAAAAACAGAAATAGACATGAGAGAAGCATGTCATTCAATTAAATTCTTTTAGCTTATTTAACAAGGAAATCTGAAGAAAGTTGTCGGCTCATCCGTGATATATAAAGGGTGTGAAGAATCTGAAGAACCCAAGATATGCAGACGACGCCTCAGTTTCGGAAGAAGACACAATATGTAAACTTTAATTACTTCTAGACAAGGCAGAAAATATCGTGCGAATGAAGAACATGTCTAGATGGAAATAATCATTTATTTCAAAGATTAACACACAACAACAACCTTAAATTTTAGAGAGGCCATACATGGAACTCATTATCTCGTAAGCTGAATTGTTATTTGTCGAAATTTAATTCCATTTGCACATATATCGATATTGTTCAAAATTTAATGCAATTATTTAAAATATCGCACATACTGCAAATCACAAACAGCCTAAATAATAATAACATATGACATAAAGTATTATTAGATGAACTAAAAATATAGTATAGGTATCAAGCAATATGAAAATAAAATGAATATGTATTAGAAATAATTCAGCGCCTGCCACTTTCTATCTCTCACTCTCTCTCTCTCTCTCCATATATATATATATATATATATATATATATAGAGAGAGAGAGAGAGAGAGAGAGCACTTTATTATTAAGGTTTCGTCTTGAGTTTTTTCTTTCCAACGGGCACTAGACGTATTGTTCTTGTGCACTGTTTGTTACTTTTTTCTCCCCCATTATATAACCCTCGAGGTAGTTCTCGCCGGGTTACAAGACGGTTTAAATTACTTTTAACTTAGCATTATTTTCGGATGTTTAGTCTGTAATTATTAGTGTGATTAAGTTCATTATATATATATATATATATATATATATATATATATATATATATATAATATTGTAACTAAGTTGTAGAACTCGTAGGTTTTTTAACCTGTTGTTCATGCATTTAAAATTTACAGTATACTACACCCACACAAGATAAATAGGAAAACCTATCCTGAACTTAGCCACCGACAAACACTTAACCCTAAGACGCAAAAAAGTCAACAGAATTCAAATTACAGACCAACCCCACTAACACCTAAAAAAAAAAACAAATCCAACACAAATAAACGGTCTTTTCAACTAGATAATTCTCATATTAACTAAATCACTTAAAGAAGAATCAGCCCAGATACCTGGCTAGCTTCGAAACACGTACATTTTTGTGTAGTGACACTATGATAAACCATTGTAACAACTCTTATATATATATATATATATATATATATATATATATATATATCACTAAAGAAGAGGTATTTCATATTGTGTCTTATCAAGTGATTGCGATGATTTCAATTAGTGGTGTGCAATATGCTTCAATTTTCAGTTATTTTTACATGCATATGCCATTTCTTTCGCATTATCAAAGTGTGTGACATGGATACAGTTTGGTAGGTCTACATGTGTATTTAAACGAGGACAAATAGTTAATATAGATAGATAGATAGATAGATAGATAGATAGATAGATAGATAGATAGATAGATAGGCCCTTTTGCTAAAATAAAACGTAATTCACATGGGTTATGATATTAACTGACTAGAGCTTATGGTGTGAACATTAACTTTCATGGTGAATTAATGTTTTATTTTACAGATTTGCTTGCCACCTTTCCTGGTTGTACACATTTTCACATATTTCCCAGGGACCGGTGAAGCCTACAGATCATGGTCCTCATTAGATTGTTTTCATCACGTTTTTGTACTTTCATGTTTGTTATTAGTATTTTTAGTTTGAATGAGGCAAGCAAGAAGAGTTCATGTAGAATCTAAAAATCTCGGTATAGGCTCAATGAAAGTTTGAGAATACGTGTTTACCAATGCTAAAGATTAATATTTCGTAACTTTTTCCCCAAATAAACAACAATAATAACAATAAAAATATTAAAGGGAGGACGATATATATGATGTTCTTTTAATTTAAGCAAGAAGCATAACAATGAGAGGCCCATGTGATTCGAAGGAATTGGTCATACATTGCAAAGCTCTTACAATCATTGCTTAACTGTGGCAAGAAGTGGATTGTAAATGCGAATTCTTCCAAAGTAAACATTATTTTATTTAACAAGCATAGAGGACCTTTTTTGCCTGCTATCAGTATGGCTGGCATTAGAATTTGGAAGGCAACACACCGTGTTTTCTTGTCTGACATTTTCCACTGATTTGAATCCACTATAAGAATCAATAGATGCATCTACAGGAAGGGAATTTGTTTGTCTGTGTTTTACCAGATAAGTTCTTTTGTCAGAATCCATCTTTACATTGAATACTGTTTCCATATTATTCTTGGTGCTCTTGCTGAATATCTTGAGATTCATGACAAAAAAACAAATAAAGATCTGCAATGTAATCGATCCTTTCTTCGCATGATGACTTCAGTGACTTTCCCACCGACGTGACGTGACTTACATCGACCTTTTCTACAAATATTTTAATGACGACTGTTCTGATGGGCCTTGTTGCCTGGTGATCAGACAATATAAATTTACATGCGGTAATAGACTGGCATCAAGGTTTCACTGACTCCCAAGAAGTCGCTTCCCGGTCATTACAAACATAATCTATTCATGTCTAGGGTTAACCGTTATCCTCTAAATTTATCCTCATGCTATGAGATTATTTATTCTGTGACACTATATCACGAGTGGCCATAGTCTCTATTTAGTGTGAACACTTATGTAAAAATAATAATTGTCATAGAAAATTAGAAAAGTGAATAACGAAATGAGTCATTAACTTCGGTGATTTTTTCTGGTTATGTTATCAACTTGTAAATTTTATACCCGCTTGTATAAAGAACAATAAAACTGATTTTTAAAACCAGTGTTAAATAAACCATTAAACGTCATCTGGAATCAAATCGTCCTGCAACAAGAATTATCTTAAGAAAAATCACAATAAAAAAGGATATCTGTCAAGAATGAAAAATTGAAGCAGACTTCATATAAAGAGATAAATAGAAATCTGAGGAAAAAAAAAAACAGACATTTTAAAAAAACCTACTTGGACAAAACTGGTGATACAATAGAGAATGGCCACGCACTCCGGAGAATAAAAAAGTAACGATGTAGAAAAGACTAAAAAGGAATCAATTTAAGAAAATCAATGATAAATGAACGAACAAGTTCCGAAATAAATAAAAAATCTCGGAGAAGCCCGAAATAAAAATTGACAGAAGAAGTTTCTTGGGGATATCAGTTTAAGTTTAAAATACAAAATAATATAATTGCCTGGCTTTTCATAATTACCTACAAGAAAAATCCTATTGGATATCAAGTAACTGATAAAAAGTGAAATTTTCTAGGTAATTACAAACCGTTCGTTTATATCTACCTAATCCTCATGTGAAAAATATAAAAAAAACTATGAGAAAATTACTATTCAAGAGAAGAAAAACATTTAGAAAAAGTACAATTATTAAATTACCTTTTGTATATCAACAAAAGAAACTAAAATCGATACAGAATTTGTTATATTGTAGCGTGATAAACAAAACAAAGAATACTTGAAAACCTTCCAACTTTTCGCTTACAAAGATTTTCGCTTCATCTTTATTGCCGTACAAGTGAAACCGAAAATGAACTCTGAAAATTGGATGAACCCCCTCTGGAGAATTGCTTCAAAGTGAAGATAATTGCCTGAAGATTCACACGATCTCAGATAATTGACATTTGTACGGTAAATTTTATTAATAAAGCGCGAATAAAATTCACGAATGACATGGAAGATATATCATATTTTTTTTCGTTTTCTTTAACTGAATTTTACGAAGGCCAGTACATTTAGAAACGATTTACTAACAGATAAAATACAGATGCTGAAAAATTACTAAACTTGATATCACACCTAATGTTCTAAACATTATGAATCATTTCGGACGATTTTCTAGTCACAAGGAAAAGAAATAACATTCAAATAATAAAAAATGACCAAACTTCATATTACCCAATAATGCGTAAACTGCTCATTTATTAAGCAGAGTCCTATGAACGTCAAAAAACATTTAATAAGTATCTCTTGACAGCATATTTTGTTTAAAGAGAATACAAGTATTTAGTAAATTGCATTACCCTAGAAGGATTAAAAATACAAATTGAAATAATAATAATAATAATAATAATAATAATAATAATAATAAAAATAAAAATAATAGCAAAAACAATGTAAAGCAGGTTTACCATTATTCTAAACACAATTTTATTAATTTTCTTTCCACATATTCACGATTGGGAGATCATGTCTCGAATGTTAAATGGCTGATTCTTTCTTTGGTAGACTGTTTACCTACCAAGGCTCTAGAACCTAATCTGCCCTGTTATGCAACCTATATTTGGGGAGGAATCGACGGATTGATGCCATTCCCAAGCCTATTTGCGCGTAAGTGAATGGAACGAATTCAAATCAAATTTGAACTCAACTTTTTCTGAGCCGATATCCAATACACAACAACTCAAAATCCAAACATAACGTACATCCGCACGTATATAGCAACTGACCGTGGTCAGTGAATGATCGGAAAGATCTAACTTCGATGCCACTTGCTCGACATCTGTAACATGTACTTCAGTGATTTGTTTCGTTTTTATAGATAGCGTGCAGCATGATCATTGTCATTATGCACGTATGCAAGTAGACGATTCCTAACGGTAATTCCTATAACATATGTTCACTAATTTCTTTATGTTGACACTATGCAGTCTGAAAGCATTGGGTTTATAATTTTTCAATGTTGGTAAAATATTAGATGGCCGTGTGGAATCTTTCCCCGTATTTAAGAATATTCATTTGATCATTCTAATCACCATCAAAGCACTATTCATTCAACATGTTCAAACAGCTTACTAGTTCACTGAAAATACACTTTAGTCTCAGTGCCCTGCTTGGCAATCGTGAGCGGTAAGTGTGCAGTTTTTAATATTTTTTCTACAATCTCTTTCCACTCTCAAAGTTCGTCTCTGTTGAAGTTTTTTGTGAATTATCAGCGAAAATTGATTATTTATCATGTAATGTTCTTGTAAATTGGTATAACCGGTTACATTTTCTGTTTTATCTATTCCAGATTCGAAAGAAAAAACTTGGGTCTCCATAGCATTCTCATTGCATGTCTTTAAATTAGGAAACATCGGAATGACATTATAGAACTCAACAAAAAGAAATCAACTGTACATAATTTTATTTTTGGAAATGATCGTCTACAAAATACTTTATTTACTCTGTCATGACACAGGATTTAACATTTATAGGCATTAAATCACAAGTACAAGATAGGAATGTTTGCCTAAGTTAACTTCACACTCCACCCACGACTATTGAACATGTGAAGAAGCTCATCCCTTGTTTCCTGTTTAGGTTGTGGTTTCCGGTTTTTCTCTTTTCCAGTCTTTTCACTCTTACGTAGCCCCCTGCGCATCAGTGGCGTTTTCGCCTTACTTGGGGTGATATGATTAAAAAAAAAATATATATATATATATCTTGAGGCAAACCAGGTTTTTACCACATATTGATACCACACTGATACATATTCAAACATATACATGCGCGACAATGTTAAGTAAATACATTATTTGTCTGCATTTATGAATACTTTATAAAAATTAATAGTTTTCACTACGTCTTCTTTTGTAAGTATTGTTCCTTTTTAAATCATTTCATCCAAAACAAGGCAGGAATGCCATTAGTACGTAAGAGGTTATAGCATGTGGAAGTGAGAGATAGAATGAGTATATGGAGAACTGAGTAAAAGAAAAAACGATTAACCGGTTTCATGAATACAAAAGATGGCGACTCACGGTGAATTTACATTTTTGTAGAATGTAGTTATCATGGTAGCATGTAAACGAAAGGGATTTCATCATGCAAGAATACAGATAAGATATACATTTAGAATATAAGTAGCAGTTGCAATTAGCTATTTCCAGGGCAACTGGTGGAATCTATATCTAAAAATGAATAAAATTATTGTATGACTTGAATTCATTTCTATTGAATGCACTGAATATTTTTTAAATGTTGAATTCATTTGCTTTGAACATTTTCAACTAATTTTTAAGAATTAGTAACTGCACCTATTATAAATTGTTTTACCTTCTCTTTTTACAGTAAGTTAAAGCATAAAATTCTATATCTCAGACAAAAGGCATCGATTTTGATAGAGTGTTCAATGTCATCTGACATAACATGGCTTCATTGGTTAGTGGTCATATTGTTAAGTTTGTAGGAAAAGGTCGTTTTGTAAATAAAGTAAGATTTTCCAGTGCGATTTTGAAATTATTTCAGACCTGAATTAATACCCGTAGCCTACAAATCGGAGATGAGATCCACAAACTGTCTACATGTTTGTATTAAAATTCTTATTTATCTCGAATGGAATATAAACGCAAAGAATCATTGTCGCGGAGAGAAAAAATATTTCAAATATCAAGCAAGTTACTTCCGTGTTCTGTACACGTTTTGATACCATGTACACCGAGTTTAACTGTCTGATATCTTTATCGAACTTTATCATTCTTCAGAGTGAACTCTTGGAATAAAAATAGTTTATTCTTTTGTACAGCATACTTTTATATAAAAAAGGAATATATAATTCTCTTTACAGTAGGGTATAAGTGAAAAAAACATCTCTGCAGCGAATTATAAAATGGAAATTTTTTATTTTATAAAGAGTATTATATTCCAAAACAAAAACAAAAAATCATTTTTTAATGTACCATTTGTAATTATGACTGTATGTTTGAGAATACAAAATCAAAAGCATATTTTTTCATGGTTTTTAAACAATATTTTCTGTCGATTTTTGAAGAAGTTTAACTTTTGTAACATCAGTCGTACTAGACAATATATATATATATATATATGTTTTTCTTTCGATGTAAATATTCTATTTAATACTATCACTAACAGACCGTACCTTAAAGCATTTGCCGACTATATCAACAACTTTATGTACGTTTCAATAACCGCGTATATGATCATGAAACAAAAACTATATCACCGTTGATTTATCAGATGATACTGTTTTCATCAATATTTGAGAGTGCAGTTAACAGCGTCCTAATCTCTATATCGCTTGTCGTGCTTTATGGAAGATAGCCTACTGGGTCTTTTGATTACATATCCAAAGTTATCTACATATCACTTATGTTACCTGGTATATAGGCGTCTGATGCCGTATTTATTGAATTTTGATATTATTATAGACAATATCATTCGTGTATGTCGACATAAAAGATATCCTATTGGGTAAATGTATATCTTTATTTTTTTTTTACTAATGCAGTTATCCTGCAGGGATCTATCCTTGGACTTAATTCCTTCTTAAGTTTTATCAATTATCTTCGTGTTGACATCAATTTGATATCTGTGTCATTTAATCCTGTCGCATAAGTAAGGTAGATGAGGTCAACTTTGGACCTGATCTGAAAAATGATATAGAGTCTGTTGTTAACTCAACCAAGGAACGCCTCCATAATAAAATAATTTCTTTCTATCAAATATCCGAAAATCTCTTCTCGCATTCAATTAACATGGCTGATGGGATAGATGCCATGATAATGAGTTGTTGTGCTTTAAAGGGCTTACATTCTCAGCCTACATGAAGTTGAATGATTATATCGAATTCATCGTTGTTAAATAAGTTGGTTCAATTTCCAAGTAATTTTTCTCTTCTGAATTTATCTTACATTATTATGAGTCTACTATTTGTCAAAATGTTGGCCATTGCTCTAACATAGTGGCAAATTTTCTTGCAGTATATTTAAATATTCTTAATAAAATACAAAATAATCCGCAATATTATTAGTTCTAACCTTGCATCTCAGCTTCACTCACTTCACCACTGAATTAGAATAATTTCCGTGTGAAACTCTCTATAAATATTTTCATATTAAATGTTTGGATTTAATTTTCCCTATGTTACTTAGATTTTATTAAATTAATTGCAGAAGTAGTCGGCGAAAAAGTGAAATCTATTTAAAACTGAATTGGCTAGATCTAACCGTAAGTTCCATACTAAGGGTTTCTTTACTCGCATTTCTCGTTTGTGGATTTATCTTCCGGCTCTAAGGTTTACAGCATAATTTGCTCCTCATAAATTTAAATGCAATGTCATCCATTATCTACTCGTTTCCTTGATTACTCTTCTGTTTTTACGCACCATAACAGCGTTTCTGTTGTTTCTTATTCTTTGATATTCAGTAATTCTTTGCATGTTGAAATAAGGTTAAAAACTACACACACCTTGCTAAGATCATTAAAAGCCTACAGTGATCAATCTTGCTGTCTAAACTGAATGGATATTAAATGTCAAATGTCAGTACAATATAAGAAATATAATATCAGTAGACAATTAATAAGGTGTCTATCAGTCAGTTCAGTGGCATACGTGATACAAATTTATTTAATCCATGACGGACTAGGGAGAAGATTTTTCCTCATGATGAAGCTAGTTATTCCTACCGTAGACTGATTGCCAATCAATGCTATAGAACTCAATCTGACCTGCTGTTCAGTCCATAGCTACAGGAAGAAGTTATAGATTAATAACTGTCAGATGTTTTTCTGAACATAAATGCAACAAATTCAATTGCGTTCTCGGTTCTTTGAATTCTATATCTGATCCTATATCCACTGCATCACAAATCTGTTCTAATTGCAATAATTTATATCACTAGCCCATCAGGAGCATAGTTTGTATTTGTATCGTTTCGAAAAGGTTAATATCTCAGTTGTTAGAATCTTGCGAATTTATCTACAGTCAAGTTAAGATAGCACGTTATAAAATCACAGTCGTTTCATGAATTACCAGGCTTACAGCATAATTCTGTTGAAACAGCGATTCTCATTCAATCAGTAGATTCAAGGATCGAGGCTGAACATTACCTACAAGTAGCACCGCTTGGGAATACCAGATACAATAATTTTGCATGTATGAGTCGGGTCATGGATAAGGAATCGAATTATCTCATAATTTATCATGGAAGAATTTGTCCAGTATTGACTATCCAAACTTAATATTACATAGCATTTTTCTTTGTTAGTAACATATTTTTGTTTGTTGCAACTTGGTTTAGTTTTTGGAAGGCTTTGTTGTTTATTTAATTACTTAACTATGCATAGAATATTTAGTAATATTTTATTTTATCATAATTTGTTTTAATTATTTTTTTAATCAACAAGGAAATAAAGTCACTACGACGCAAGAGGTTACTGGGTAAGAGAATATCAGAATAAAAGCAATACTAGGAAGAGAAAACAATAAAAGTACAGGATTTAAAAGAAAATAAAGTCACAACGACGCAAGAGTTGACTGGGTGTGACAGAATATAAAAAGAAGAGAGTATTATTAAGGCGAGAGAACAATTTGAGAACAAGCATAAAGAAAGCAGAATGTTGATAATGCACTTTTTTGGAAGATCAAAACTGACTGAAAAGCAAGAAGCCTACAGAAAGCCTTATATAAGTACTAAATGGATAAATGGGAATAGTGTAAATATCACATTTGTCTTGGGGTAGAAAACATTTTGAGAAACATTTAAGATTAGAAATTGAAATAAAATATATGCGCACTTCTCAGTCGTTTCAAAGAAAAGTTTTTTTTCAGCAAAAAACATATCATAAAGTATATGTTAAGATATTAGATACTGCCGACGTTTTTCATTTTACGCCATAATGTCATATTCAATAAAATGTTTATCTCGTTAAGTATAGTTTTCTTTTATCGCAAACATATTTACTTAAAGCAATTTCATCAGCAAAGTATTTGTTTGATTCAATTTCCACAACGATTATATGAGAGTAAATAAGTTTTTAAAATAAAGATAAGAATGCTGCCGAAACTGCCGTTCTCTGATCTGAATATACCGTTGATTTAAATTTACCACACTTCTTTAATTTATTAGCTATTTTTTCAAGTTTGAAATAAGTATATGACATTTGAAAAAGTTTATTTTGAATATTTATTATAGCAGTTAATATTTAATATCCATTTTTTATGTGAAACACAGCTAGACCCACTTAAGAATAAAAAACACGAGCCGTCAAGGACGAACGATCACCTAACAAAATGCAGTATACGATGCACTTAGATGCAGACAGTCTAGTGTTAAAACGGTAACGATGAAAGGGATGACTACTACACTGATACTAATAGATAGGGCACCAGACTTTCTTAAGAGGTTCGACGACTACGTGTCCGTAACCAATGCAAACATTCAAGTTATTTTAGGGCAAACTGCAATCTACCAAAATGCAATAGATTGGGCACTTTCGTTTAGACCGTGTAGTTGTGACACCGTATTATCTGAAGCAGTGCCTATTGACTGACTTCAATACGCAGGTAGCGGGACTCTCCCAAGAGAACCTACGACTACTGGTCCGTAACAAAAGCAAGAATACAATTTTTTTGTATTAACCACTATCTACCATAATGCGTTAGAAGAGACACCTGGATGCAGTGAGTTTAATAGTAACACGGTATCGCTGGAAAGATTTTCTACTAGATTGATAAAAATAGCCAGAACGCCGGCTTCTACATGTTTTCAAACAGAGCAAACCTTCTATCTTTTATTCGGACAAACAGCCATCTAATATAATGAGTTAGAGAAAACACTTGAATGCGGACAGTTTATTGGTGACACCGTGACACTTGAAGGAATGTCTACTACAGTGATACCATTAGACTGGCCGCTGAGTTCTCCCAAGAGAATCTATGATTATGTATCCGTCACAAAAGCGAACCTTCAAAATATATTGGATCAACAGCCATCTACCAAAAATGCGGTAGACGATGTATCTGGATTCAAACAGTACAGTAGTAACACGATATTGATTGAACTATTGTCTACTAGACTCTTGCCAGTATCCATACCGTAGAGTTCTTCCAAGCAAATCGACAACATCTTTTATGTCTCGTGTTTTTTCAGAGCGTAAACGATCATGGCCCTCCTCCTCTTCCTATCTATTGTTGCTTTAAATATATCAAGTCCTCTTACTTTTCACTTTCGCTACCACACATTTGTTTAAGCCTCTGACATATATACGGGTTATTTACTCTTTTTTCCCTTTCCTTCAATCAGCTTTATCAATACCAGATTCTCCATAGCCACATTCCTCATTGAATATCCCAGAAACCCTTCCTAATGTTAAGTAACAGTCTCCTTTCCGTTTGTATTCCCACCAAAATATTGTCGCTGCTCACATGCTAGGTCTATGAAATCCTAAGCATCCTGCTATAGAAGCATATTTCTGTTGCGTTGATTATTTCCTTAATTATTGAGGCGAGTGTCCAACATTTGATGCATTATAGGATGAAAGGCATCACATGACAGTCCAGTAATCTTACAATTACGGTTGCACAACCAAAGAAAACCTTTAATTTAGCGGTTGTTTGTTGATGGTTGAAAAGGCGTTGGATTGTCGTGAACACGTGCTGTTTCCCAAGACATAACCTACAGGAGTGAATAACTCTAAGTTTTTCTATTCTAATATTACGTAGGTTCACAGCTGTGCGACGACACTACGATAACACCTGATCAAGTGACTGATGGCAGCCAGCATGAGAATTGTGAATCTAACTTTATATTTAATGAAAGGTTAAACTATAATATTCCAAAGAATTTAGTCGATAGCATAATATGATAGTGGTTGAATTTAATGGCTTTGATAGAAGAGTCGACTGGAAGTCTCGTTTTATTAAACAAATTAAACGATCTTCCCAAGTGGAAATTGGCTGCACTCAGGCTGTCGGCTGCTGGCGTCATTGAGTATGCGCAAACGAATAAATTAAATAAAGACTTTTAAACGTGTTAAAGTGATTGGCATTTATCACACCCAAAAGATCGATTTAAGATTTTCTTTGGGGATTAATTTTACGATTTGCAAAAGTGGACTTTTGTTTACAGGAAACAAAGGTCAGTCTGAACAAAATGGTTGTAATGAACCATAAATCTATATTAGAGACTTAATAAATTTCATCTTTAATTTAGGTACGGTATTTACCACTGAATATTATTTGTGTAGCAAAATAATATTTGGCGGTTTATATATATATATATATATATATATATATATATATATATATATATATATATATATATATATTACCACCGAACATCTATTGGCGGTTTATATATACCTATATTACAATCGAACAATATTTGTGAAATAAAATAATTATTGGTGGTTTATATATATATATATAACGCATAATTAAACAGTCATAGACCCAAAATAAATTTCAGCTGATGTATAATTTCAACCTGCTTCTTCAAACCTGAAACATCATTTTGTTTAACTCTGAACTAAATAACTATGAACTAGATACTCATTAATGATGTTTTCCCAAATTACATTGTAGATGAATAAATAAGACAATATTTCCAAAAGCGCAATACCCATTAAACAAAATATGTTCCGTCCACAACGACCATAAACATATCAAACATTTTATTGCAATCAGATGCACAGTAACAACTAACAAAATGAAAAAATTATAAAAAATAACATTTGTACTAATATATCTCCCGTTGATCCTAATAAAAACTAAAATTAATAATATATTATAAAAGTAAAATACTTCTAATTTAATTATCCGAAATGACATAGCCCTACTTACTGATGTGATACGTACAAATAACATTATATATCAATTCTGCGTTTTCTGACAATTCAAATATTATCCATTTTTTTCAAGTTTTGCAACAAAATACGAATACAATTATATAACTATTCGATAAAATCCTGTCACTTTCACTGGCAATCATGAATAAACTTCAATTTTATTCAACACCAACAAGATTTTATCCAACATAACCGTTTCAAATAAAAGGATCTTTTTCTTAAAAAAAAATAAAAGAAACACTTGTAATTAAAATAACGTTAATTTTAATAATGATTGCAGTCATTATAATCAATGTATATTAGGTCTAGGAGGCTGTCTCTGAGAAAACAGAGAGATTGCCTCCTTGGACAAAACATTATTAGTATCTAGTGCTTACTTTCTACGCATCTTTTTTTTACTCCCTCACATTTTTCATCTTTTTTAGAATATTTTAATAAGGGATGGAATAAATATTCCCAGACGGCCCTGATGAATTTTGGGATAGGAACCAGTCTGTCGTTTTTCCTTTGTCTTTTTATTCATATTTTTATTTTCCATCTTCACAAAATGCCTGTCAGTATTTCATTTAATTTATTTCTTGACATAATACACTTTTGTACGATAACTATTTTTATAGATATATTCCCTACCGGCTATTATTATTAAGACACACCAGTTTTAATAAAATTATGTATTTTATAATATTTTCAATAAGTCTAAATGAAAATAGAATGGTTCCTTTGTTATTATTACTTTTCAATTTATAAATTAATTTAATTCATAAGTTATTGTGACGTATTAACAAAATGACTATTCTATTTTTCTTTACAATTATTTATTTGGCAATAAATACTAAAAAATAGTATGAAATATATCGTTTTTTAAAATACTGGGGTGGCGTAATAATTATGAAAGGAAGAATATATATATATATATATATATATATATATATATATTAAGCAGAAATGTCGTATGATTTTTCTACTGCCAAATAAATGCAGGGTATAATGCCACAAAATCAATAACGAGAAAGTGATGGTTCTTGCCAAAGGTGACACAAGAAAGATTAAATAAAATGATTGCTCCGGGTCTTTGTGCATTAGTACTCATCGGCACGCGTCTTTCTACTTTGTATTAACACTCATCGTTGAACATTTGTTTTGAAGTGCAAATTTACCTCACATACGTGAATGAGTAGAATTTTGGCAATTTAACGTAAAATATATGCATGGGAAAAACCAGAAAACACGCAAAAATGCTTACAAACTCACTGCAATAATTAAACATAAAGAAAACTTTAGTTGACCGTTGTAGCGATCATCAAGTCAGCGCTGCAAAGTATACGTTTCGCTTTAGTTACATAGAGTTTTTGAATTAAGTGTGTTCCTTCCCTTCGCATGTCTCTAACCCAAGGCTATGAGAACACAGCCGGTGCTGCTATTAATCCAGAACTGGAGAGAGAAGAGTTGGGCTTTTACATTTCCCAAGGGTATTAGCACGCAAGTAAATGTAATGAACTCTTTTGCAGTTGAAACTCGGTACCTCAGATTCCTAAACCCGAGACACAATCCATTATACTACCTTACATATACAGAATAGTATTCCATACATATCCCTAGTGTGCATTCCAGATGATTGGAGACATTTTTACGAGAGACGGTTAATGATTAATAAGTTGGCTTGCTAACGTCCATATTGAATGCGAGGGCTGCAACAATACTTTAGACAATAAACACTGCTTTTCACAGTTGGATAGTTAGCAGAATACAGTCGAAACGTGAAGGCAATTTTTAAGCTAGCTATGCAATAGAGTTTTGTGCTGACAGAGATGAACACCAAATCTGACACTCATTCTCGCTACAGTTTAGACCTTGCTACCTGTGAATTTTGTATGTTGCTTATGCTGAACGAAAACCTAACGGACATTTGTTTTTCAAATAATGAGTGTGTGATAAAATAGATAACGTCTATGAGGCCTTCACAATTTAGCTTGAGCGCTATAACAAATAGACTCATATCAGAGAATAATATTTTGAAGGAGTTTAGCTTTTATACATTTTGTTATTCCTTGACGATTCCTCCTGACATGATGAGGAACAAATTATATCGAATCGACTGTTACTTCTGCTGCTAGGAATGTATTTTTCTCGCCAGAATCTATGTTATATAATTACAAGTATACCATGAAATCGTACTTAGAATATTGTTGTCTCAGATACTATGGTTCTGTCGCTCTATATTTATAGATTATTGATAAATACAAAGAATATGTAATGCTATTGGTTGTGATCTGGTATTATTTCTTCAGTCATTTCCCTGTCGTCGTTATATATACAATAATTCACACTAAATATTCTGATGTTCACTCCTCTGTGGTATTTAGACTATATGAATTTAAGCGCATTAAATTATACGGGATAAAATTAAATAGAGTTGAAATGATTAGACAGAAATTTAATTTTGATAATACCAGTTTTCTTTCTCGTGCTTCTCGACTGTAGAAGCTCTTCCGGTCTCTTGTTTTCTAGTCAAGTTTTTTCTTTAGAAAATTCAATATCAGTGATTAGGTTCTTGCTCATGAATTCTATTTTTATTGTTCTTGTTCCTTAATATTATTTCTTTATATTCTTTCACGCTCAGCAAATCCATGAGTTATAGAGTAGAAGAGTGATATCTGGGTGGCTCCAGCTCAAATATGCCAACGATATTTCAGATTTGCCCTGATATGGATTTTATAAAATTAAAAAAAGCAGGAACAGTCAGCTACTTATTGGATAAAAAAAAGAACTCAAGAAACCTAAATCGTTAGCAATGGTTCATATGTAGACATTTCACTTAGATGCACTTAGATGTTAAATAAAGACGAAGGAAATAAGTAAAACAGTTTGCATACCCAGTTGTCTTTTACTCAAAATAAGTGAAAAAGAAGCTGTAATCTCAGAAAAATCAACATAGATTTTGTTTATGGTATAAAAGATTGAAATCTAACACCTGTTGCAAAAATAAATTTCGAAGAAAATTTTGCACAGAAGTCTGACGGTTATTTTATGCAATAAATTTAAAGACGTAAGGTTATTTAAAAATCGTGGGAAACAGGATATGGCATAGTCACGATTTAAGACAGAATGCGATCAATTTTCTTTAAAATGTGATGTTTATTTCGTAGTGATTTTCTAGGTTTTGTATCCATTGAACATTACTCTATTTTATATACTTTGTAAATATTGTTTTTTTGTCTCACCTAATCTTTATTCCGCCATTCAGTTACATAATTTTACTATGTAAGGTTTTTGCCTTGTTTTTCACTGTTCTTCTTGCATTCAATCCGTTCCGTGAGTATTACATTATCTATTTCTTCTTTCTTGATCATTTTTCCTATTGAACTTTCAACCGTCTCTTTCTAATATTATGCCTCATCTTTATTTCTATTTTCTGTAAAGGTTTCCCATATCTCGCATATATGTTCAACAGTATTATAATCATCACATTTCTTCATCTGTGCAAAGATGAAGAAATGTGATTCTACATGTTTTCGTTATCTATTTAACGATCTTCCAGATGTAATACGATCCCAAGTAGTTATATACGCTGACGACACTACGGTTTACTATCGCCTCGATGAAAAATCTGCCGAGACGGACAAAGCAAACCTCGCTGTCGAGCTTGAAAAAAACCTCCAATCCGTAGCAGACTGACATAAGGAATGGCTTGCGAATTTGAATGCTTCCAAAACAAAGCTGCTATCTATTAACGATCAGAGACAATCGCTCCTATCCCCCATTATCATGGATCAAGATAGTCTCTTGAAAGACTCTGAAAGCAAAGCACAGCACCTCCTCAGATTAACTCTCACAAAATGAGTCAAAAGAATTGACTGTATATAATCTATAGCTAAATCCACTGATAAAAAATCGGTTCTCTATGTAGGTCCAGGATGTTTTGCCCGTCTATAACAATCCTGCACATATAAAAATCTACCATCCACCAGTGAACTGAATACTGCTGCCATATCTAATCTGGTACTACTGCTATTCACCTAGGGGTCCTTGACAAAATCCAACGGTGAATCTGTAATATGATTGAGCTCAACTTCGCAGCTATAATACAGTTACTTTCTCACCGACGAGATGTAATTTCCCTGTGTAGCTTCTACAAATACTTTCACGGCTTCTGCTCCGATGAACTTATCTCCCTGGTGCCTCCTATATATGATTTACTCGAGCCACAAGATTAGCAACTAAGTCCTACACTTTTACTCTGAAACCAATAAAATGCAAATGCAAATTATACACCTCTGCTTGTTTTCTCGTACTTCCAACCCGTGAAATTCCCTTCCGTTTACTTGCTTTCCCGAAAGCTAGAATCTCCTATCTCACTAACCTCCATCTTTTCTCTCTCATGCTCCTTTCTCCGTACATTCCACTCTCATCCTTCCTCTACCACTTCCGGAAACCTCCTATAACCTGCTACTCCTCCTCATAACTTTCCTCTTATGTAAACCCCTGCAGTAACAGTAACAGCAAATGCCTTGCTTGGGGCGATATGATTATTAAAAATAAAGATCGTTCAGTTCACTTCGTTTTGTTTCAAGGTGTATCAACCTCAGTGGGTCATTTAATTCCTACAATATTTTGACAATATATTTGTATGATTATTATCTAAAATCTTTGTAGGAAATTAATTTGTATATCCGGTCTTCTTGACATATTTTTAAAAAGTGTTTTGTAGTGAGTCAGAGTTACTGGTATATTTATTTTTCCTTAAAAATATACTGATTTTAGTATTATTTTTCTTCAAAATATATTGTTGGTAATATTTTCGTCATAAATATATTGCTGGTATTTTTTCCTTTCAAATATATTGCTGGGATTTTCACTATAAATATTTATTTTTCGACATTCAGAGTATTTTGACCCCAGTTTTGAGGTTAACTATTTTCCCATAGCGCGGACCGTAACTTGTACCACCATCCAGGCTCACGAAAATCAACAATTAAGGTGTGTTTCAATGCTTTTCAAAACTTCTCACTTAAAAGCCTTTTTAGCCGGATGGAGTTTATCGTCACACACAGGAGACGGATGTAGTTTAATGTCATACCCATAACGCGGAGATCATTCAGATATCGCTGAAAGTATTAGGTCTCATATTAAATATAACTTGAGTACTACTTGCTAAGGAGAATTTCTTAAAACATTGATTACCTCAAGAAAGGCGATATCCACTATGCCAATGTGCATTCGGAATTCAGTAACGTCCATTCTGTTCTATGTTAAAATATATACAAAAATTTCAATTATTGAAATTATCTGATTTTGGTATGTGCAATTTGTATTTTGCTGGTTCCACCATTTTGCTAACAACCATATTTACACTCATTTCTTTCTTATAAATCAACATATCTAACTATATTTGTTCTTCTATATTCACTGTGTCGTCTGCACATATTATAAAGATTTGGCCTCTTACAATGAATTATGGAAGGGCTGAAAATATCGAATAATTCCACCAAGTTCCATCGATATCTTATACACATTTTCACTACATATATATATATATATATATATATATATATATATATATATATATATATATGCAGATATCCTTCCAAGATATGCCATGTTTACTTAGCAGTTCCAGTTGTGACATAATTCCATAACCACGTTGCATAATCTACTTTAAAATGTACACAACGTTGTAAATTTGCATCGCATTTATCTGCTTGGCTGATGTTAATCTCGATGAAAAATTAATTGGGGCGTCTCAGACAAACGGCCATAAAGTAGAAAGATTATATTCAATCAATTACTCCGTCTTCTGGTCTTCTGGTAGCATCCTTGGTAAACTGATTTTTTTCAGAGATTTTTTAAATAATTTCACCCTAATCAGTAGATGATAGGACGGGAGTTATCGTGAAAAAAAAAACTGAATACACGCGGTAATAAGGAAATGATAATAGTTGAACGGGATTCATGAATATAGAAGATTGCAGCTGAAACTGCGTTAAAGTCTTTGGAGAAAATAGCAATCAGAAAACAAGTAACTACTGATTAGAAATCCTTTTCAAGCGCAGCAGCCAGGTTTACATTCTCAGTCTTGGCAGATTTCTATTTCGAAACTGATGACATCAGGAAGATCATTCAAGAAGATTAAAAACAGTGTAGGACATTTGTTAAAAAATATGATTGAATCAAATATCCATCTAGTAATAGGATAGGACTGGAGCTTCTGTAGAAAGCCAAAATCTCAACCAATGTCGAGATATCTAGAGCACACTGCGTTAGATTTGCAATTATTTTCATTATATATATTTAGAGATCGCCGTTGACACATCAGTGATAAACCTAGCGAATGAAGGAAATATTGTTTGTCGGAGAATAGGTAGTGAAGGATGATATATTTAACCACTTCAGCATTGATTAGAGTCTTGAATACATTACTGTAAAGCAGTAACAGGGTAATAGGTCGATAGTTAGAGGGAGTCAGATTCTTCAGCAATTTTTTTAAAAGCAAGAACTACAGATGAGAACGTTAAACAAGGTGGAAAGATGAAGCAGGGAGAAAATAATAGTTCATGTTTGGAGAGGAATAGAAGCAATTCAGGGACATATTTCTGTAAAATAACGGCTTGGATTCCGTCAGCCCAACTTGCTTTATAAGAGTTTTACTGAGTTATATTTAGAAATTCTCGACATAGTATCGTTTCTTGTGCTTTATATATATATATATATATATATATATATATTATGAATATAAGAGCACTGCATGATTGACACCAAGTTTTCATCATTTTACCGTTGACATTGCTAAATGCAGTCGTAAGTTCTGTGCTAAGTGTTTCTTCTTTTCTACTTCTTACTTAAGGAACCTTATTTAGTTTTATTGCTTTCCAGTTCATGTTGATTTTCAAAGTTTTAAGTGCCATTTTCTGTTTTCTTAATTCTTGTTCTTTAATTGCCTCTCTCTCTCCTTTGTCGTACTTATTTCATATTCTGTAACTACTTGCTTCTTAATAACTATATTACCTTGTATTGACATGATATAAAAATGTAAGTTAATCTCACTATTTTTTATATCATCTTTTCATATGATTTTTTTTAATTATCTGTGACTACTTCTTTTCACAGTAATAACATATGAAGTCCCAGGGAATTTTAATTTCAGAAATGTAATTCAGAATTAATTTAATTTATTCATCTCTTTCTGATTGTAATTTAGATTTTTGTGGTGTTTGTTTCTTAAGACGTCCTTGTTGTTCACATATTCAGTCTACATAATTCTTATGATTCGTCAGTTGATATGCATCAACTTATTAGACTTATTATAAGGTTTTCATCCAGTTTGTGGTTAATTAGTCAGTTATGTTCTGTATGCGATACACGCTTAGATGATGTTGAGTCGAATAAAACCAGACTGAATGGGTAGAAGAATTTCCTACACTAAGTTTCCATTACTTTCTGCGGTAGACATGTGATAACCAAGCCCATAAAACTCAATCAGTTTTGCTGTTTGAACAATATTTGGAGTGATAAACAATGGATTATTAACTTACTTAGGGGTGTTTGCGCGGAAGTGAGTATATCGAATTCAACTGGAATTTGAATACAAGTTGAATTCATTGTGGATAATATGTAGCGGCTTTTTGTAATACATTTTTGTTGGTCGAAATGATAAACGACATGAAAAATATTCAATAAATATTTCTTTTTCCTCAGCTTATTATTTCCCAACGTATTTTGGAAATAAATCTGTTCCTTAGACAGGTTCTAATAAACACATTGATTTACTACATTTTTTTCAGATACATGCAATTGATGTCTTTATTACAAGCAGGAATGAGAAATATCACCAATGATGAAAAGAAAAAATGTTTATTTTTTAACATCGATAAACATCAGAAAATAATATTTCGGAAGAAAATACATCTCTTATCAATATATTAAGATCCTGTACAGTCAGTAACAAGTCAAATTTGTGTTAAATCGATGGCGTGTGGTCAAATTCCAATTGTTTATCATGTTTTTATTTGCGACATAATCGATACTGTTTACCCATGATTACCTTAAATGATCGTTAGTATTATATTATTTTAAATATAACAAATAAATTCATTTCAGTATATTTTTAATATTTTTTATATGCTAGTATTACTTTCCGAACATTTTTCCTATGCACGTGTACACTTATTTAACTTAAATAAGTTAATTTGAAACGTTCAATATAGAAGTATTGCTGCGTTAATCTTTAAATGCAATAATGTTGCCAGCAGTTCTTTATTGAAAATTATAGACGTTTATATAGCTTCTTCTCTCCTAGACATTTTTTTGAATTTGAAATGTAAACGCAATGATATTTTCAATTATATTGTGTGTCTACACATATCAAAGTTAATAAAATAATGAATAATGGAGGATGCAAAAGTAGGCATACAGTAGTGAAAAACAAGGTATACACACAAAATGTTTGATATTGACCTTACAAGCATATCAATAATAATATAACAATGAAAAACATATCAGTCCCTGAAATATTCAAATTGTTTGCCTAAGTCTTTTTCATCCCATTTTCCGTTACCTGCAAAATATGTATTAACATATAAACAAAATTCATGATAAAGGTATTGTAATAAAAGTTATAAAAATAAAAATATTAAAACTATTTTAAAAGAATTAAATGAGTTTTCGTATTAAATCAATTCTGGAACTGAATTTATAATACTGCTAGTAATGTATAATACTTTCATCATACCGACGTCTATTGTCCTGTCGGAATTCATATATTTTTGGAATGACTTGGCTGATTACTTCACTCGAGTTACCGACCTGCTTTGAAAAATAACCAGGAATTTTGCAATGCTGCGCAGCAGGTGTCATCTGAAAACAGGAATGATGTCAGTTAACAAATTAGACACTAATTACAAAAAATTTCTCATAAAACAGAACTAAAAGTTAGAAGAGTAAGCATTCCTTCCTTTTATATGACTGTTGCTGGATTTTGATATTTTTAATTAAATATAATTCGCCGTTATTTTGTGAGTATCACATTTTTGTTGTAATGTGTATAGACAAATATTTCTTGTTCTCTCGTATAAAAAATATTAACGGATTCAATGTGTGTCCTTCTAAAGATAAGTACAACAAAACGATGAAAATGAAATAATTATCTATGCACGTTATGAAAAATATATATTTACAATATAGATTAGAAAGGGATGGAGTAAAATTCCGTATATAAAAACACTATGTTTAAGAAATGTGCTCATTGCAAAATAGACCGAATAATATTTACTTAGAATTTATAACATAAATATATTATAAGATCACTAGAAAAATTACTTTTTTGTTTCGACACTAATTGTGTCTTACCAAGTAAAGGTACTGATTTCAAGATGAAGAATTTAAAAAGATTCAAAACTAGCCCGATCATTTCAGTTGAAGAAATATTGTTACATTATCTGTGGTGACCAATCAAAATAAAATAATTTCTAATTTTAGGAACATAACAAAAACTAAAAACGACCTGTTGGGCTTAAATTTAATATTTGATTAAAATAGAGATGGGTGTTACTAACCGACTATTAGTTTTACATTACAAAAAACGTAATTTTATCTAAATAAATTATATAAATATTTGTTACGAATTAATATTAAATATCAATCTTGGAATTATTTCGAATGTAAGTTCTCATCTTGGTTGACATAGTTGGCATAATAAATACAACGTATCAACCAAGTACTATCTGGTCATCACCAGATGGGCATAGATTTGCTGATGGAAATTATCTTGTAAAATATCCCGTGAAATAAGTTATTGTTCTTTCATTGTGGATTTGGTTCGTCACTACCTGATCCAAAAATCGAACTCATGACCAATAGATGATACTAACATATATATAACCAAATAATATATTCACTACTGTAGGAACTGAAAAGTGTATTTTTATGCCTCTTATATTATACATAATTCTTCTTCATGTGACGTGTCACTTCAGGACCTAAACGATCATAAATTTCAACTTGGTTCTGTCTCTTGTCGCTCTCAAAATTCTTCCTCTGGGTATCTCACCCAAACCTCGCTCTGCCATCTGCTCAGGCCTATGAAGTAGGTCTCGTGCTGCTTTCCCCTTCTCTCTCTCTTTTTATTCGTCCTGTGAACATTATATTCACCAGACCTTTCTTCCTCACTACATGCACCAGAAATATTATCTGTCGCTTCCTTATATTAATTAGGAGTTCTCTTCAATTATATATCATCTCGTACACTTCGCCGTTAGTCACGTGTTCAGTCCATGACATCCCAAGCATCCTCCAATAGAACCACGTTTATGCTGCCTCAAGCCTTCTTCATCTTTGAAGAAGATCGTCCAAAACTCACTGCCGTACAGAAGGACTCACAACACGTAGCAATGCAGGACTATCTTCTCTGTTTTCAATAAGATTTTTCGGTCATTTAGTACTCTGATTAGCATTTAAAATGCGTCAGTGTCTATGCCAATGCGTCTTTGAAACTCGTCATCGAACAAACCGTCCTTTGTCATTATGCTTTACAGGAATTTCTTTTTTTTTACTTTTTTTTATTTTAGATTATCTTACCTGTAATTGGTATTTTGGGGTGTCCTGTTTGCTGATAGCAATGCATTCAATTTTCTTAACGATTATGCACAGACCTTTTTTTTTCGCTTTATCTTGTCATCGTCTGTAGGCGCTTCTGCATTTTCCTTTCCGAGTCTGCAATCAGTACTGTGTCATCTGCGTGTTTTACATTGTTACAATGAAGAATCTTAGCACACTAAATACATGTAAAACCGAATTCCTAAGTTGATATGGACTGAGAAGTTTAAAATAAGGTCAAGACAAATATTGTCATAGTCCAGTGCATAAAATGAAATATAATACAATATATACGTAGGTAAATTCAAAAGCAAAACAAAATGAGTACACGATAATAAATCCACAGAAAAAATCCACATACATAGATCTACATGTAGAAAAATATATGCATAAATATACACAGATAAAAACAAGGTCACTCACACAGAGGCATGCACACAAATATATGCATTCATAAACAAGAACACACACACACACACACACACACACGCACACACACACAAACACACACACACATACACACACACATATATATATATATATATAAATCTAGGTGAAAAGGACATACAGTTTTTTTTTTATTTGGAGTGTTCTGGCACTTATTTATTATGAACAGTGCTCAATATAATGAGTATTATAGAGCTTAATATAATTATACAGTTATGAAAAATTGTACATTGCAACACGAAAATTTCCATGTTTCGAGATAGATACTCATCATCAGGCAATGTTGTTTGCTACTGGTTGTGCAGACGTTTTACATTTAAATGACAATCTTTGATTTGGTGTGTATATATGTGGGAAGATATAAAAATTTAAATGTGTGCTTCTTTTGGCTAATCAGAATAGAGATTCATTTTGGCATTCGGCCCCAAATAATACATAATAACCAACTTTTTCTTTTTTTCCTTTTTTACTCCCTCATCCTACCCTTTTCCCTCCTTGACCGTCAAGATGTTAACCTGCCTTTACCCTGATCTTATCATTTACCCTTGTTTCCCTTCAGCTTTATTACTTTTGATGTGGTCTTCTCATTCAGTACCAATTCTATAGTTTTTACTTATTTATTTATTTGTTGCAAAGATGTTTTTTTAAGTGAAAGATTTTTTTAAAAAATATAGGTTTTTGGTTTATCTATCTATTTGTTGTAAACATTTTAACATAAAAGGAAAGATTTATTTTAAAAATAATTTTATGTTTCAATTTATTTTTATACAGTTCGTCAGTAATTATTTTCCTTAAGCACTTGTTGGTTATATGCACGTTATTTCATTTAGATTTTATCCATTTTCTAATGTGAATAATTTGCAATGTCTACACATGATATTTATTTCGTTGCGTTTTTTAATATTTTTTTTATTTTAAGGGATTTAATAATAAATAGTTTTTCGTATAAACAGAGTGAACATAGTTCATTTAATGACTTACATGTTTTAGCTTCTTTTAGAATTTTCCACTTTATTGTGGATATTTTGTCATTGTTTCCTTTAGGTCCCAATGATATTTCCATACGGATGTTCTAATTTTGTATTTGTTATTATTAAATGAAGAGGTGTGCTGGTAAATTCGCTGCTTTAGAGTTTTTTTTTACTCCCTATATAAATTTCTATATTATTTGAAATTTCCTTTGAGAATATTTCGCATTGGTGTATTATTGATTCCGTTAAGCACCCGTTTACTAACGGACAATCTTTGGGGTTTTCACAATTACATTTTCTCTTGTCTAAATTTTTTGTTATCCGGCTGTTATTGATTTTGTTGAAGTTTTTTAAAATAATATTATTGTGTTTTCTTATAATTCTTTCCTGATTGTTTATACAACTGTAACTTACTTTGATAGTGTTTTTATTAAAGATCTTACTTAGTGAATTTTTTCTGGAATGTTTTTTTTTTAATTAAAGCGAGGAATTTTTCCCTAATTCACTACTAGTCACTAGTTGAAAGGGGGTGTGTACAATATGTTATTTCTATTCCTACTTTTTTTTCGAGGGTTAATTCTCTCTTTTACCTATTTAATATTTTTTTTTCTTTACCAACTAAAATTACTTGGATAACAAAGTACTGTATTTATAGGAACTATTATTAAAAGATAGTACGCAATTTTTAGTAATATAAATCATTTTAGTAATAGGATTTTCAATTGTAAAGATAGGGGAAAGATTAACTAATGCACTAGGCAAGCAAATATATAGTGGATAATTCTCAGAATTCCTACAACTGCATCCGTCCTTATTTCTTCAATTATATTTGGTATTATCTCTCTTAACATTGCAGTGAATTTTAGTTTTCTGTATTTATATTCTCATGGAGACTTTCTTATCATGTTTTAATTAATTAAGGTTAATTATGCAATGACAATTTAACATAAGTGTATTATTATTGAAATTTTACTAAGAAGATTAGTTTTGAGAAAGAGTTTATTGATAAAGCTTACAATTTTTGTCCCGATTTATTTTAACCATTAGGTTGTAAGGGGGGAGGTAAACCAGATAACATTTTAGATCTTTTTTTGTTATAGTCATTATTAATGAGGTTTCTGAATTTTGTAGTAGAAAACTGCTATTTTAAACGGTAGAACAAAAGATTATGCTATGTTTATTGAAAATTAATATGTTAGAAGTGTTAGTGCTGGTTCTTATGCCAATATATATTTAATGACAGACGGAGTGATGATTAGAATCAGGAAGGACATAAATTGGGTTGGAATTAGCTTCCAGAAAAAGGTTACAAATAATTATTTTTAATGTCTACACTAACATCTAAATTGTCTACATGTTTAATGTTGTGTATACGTTTGTACCAATGTGGTCATGTATATATTTCTGTATGCCTATCACTTTTACCCTTTTCATATATGAATAACTTTACAATAATCTAAATCTAATACTTGCTAAACTTAGAATTTAAAATTCGTAGTCGCTAACATTAATTCTTGTTAAATATTAATATATACAAACGTGAAAATATACTACATTGGTATTTCTGCAGGTGCTTGGAAGCAACGGTTGTATAATCTGATACACTTATTTTCCCACCCTGAACTAAGAAACCAAACATAATTATCAAAATATCTCTGGTCATTGAAAGACAATAACCTAACCCCTTTGATTAAATGGAATATCATTAAAAAATCTAACACACGCATCAACTTCAAAGATTGTTGTCACTTATACCTGGATGAAAAAAATCACTATTATAAAACAAAAACAATAATTGAATCTGCTGATTCTGAAGAGGGAACTAATTTTTAAATGTCGACACAGGAGCCGGTTTAAAATATGTTAAACCTTATGTCGATGTTATTCCTTACATATAAGTTTTGCTGGTGTTTGAGTGTATGTATATGTGTGTGTTCGTATATGTGTATATTATATATGCATTTGTGTGCTTGTACATATATGTGTAGAAATATATATTCGTGTGCGGGTATGTGTGTACGCATTTACGTGTGGGTGTGTGAGTTGTATTTATACATATATATGTTTTTTAAATTACTAAAGTTATACGGTAATAAAGTTATAATGGTGTGGATGTAATTATGATTAATACGGATTGATTAACTAGTATATATTAATTGTTTAATTTTCTTAATTTTTTAAATTTCCAATTTTTCATCCTTTCACTCGTAATCAGTAAATTCATTTTTAAACTAAATAATTAAGATTAATCAACTAAGTTTAAATAGAATATTTACGCTTATTTTATTAAAATCTTTTTAATTTTTTAATTTTAATTTTATATTGTATTTTATTTGTTTTATTGATTGTATTATTAGTATAATTTTGATTATATAGTGATGCGATGATTTTGTGATCACATCAGATTAACTATTATCTCTTAAATATATTTTTAATTGTTTTAGACTCAAATTTCTTATCATTTCACCATTAATATATAATATTTATTTATTTCTATTTTCATTTTCTCATATCATATTTTCTTACTATTTTAAATTTATTCCTCTTTTCTTTCTTCTTCTTCCCTTTTCGTTTACGCTTTAAGATACTTACCCTTTCTTTCTAAATCACTCTCTCTTTCTTTCTCTTTCTCTCTCTCTCTCTCTCTCTCTCTCACCTAACACACTTTCTTTACGTTTCAAATAAACTGGTCAGCAGTCTAACTGACAGGCTGAATGTATCTTTGGAGTTTTGTTGACATCGGCTCTTACGTGTGTTCTTTGATTATATGTTGCGTATATATATGCTTATGTATGAATGTGTGTGTGTGTGTTCGGCGAACTGATGTAATGATGTATTTCTATTAAGTTTTCTCTATTAAGGGAGCGACCGTTATTTTTATTCCGTTTTCATTTTAGGTATTTGTGAATTTCATTTCCTGTAAAAACATTTGTACAATAAAGACGGAAACTGATGGCCGTTTGCCTGAAATTGGCCCATGCTTCCGATTTACCATGAAATAGCATGTCTGCCTTATTTTTTTTTTTTGCTCTATATGTATTTATATACATGTATATTTAGAGCATTCCTAGAGAGTTATTCTACCACTGTATGTACAGGATACCCCTTGGATTCTTCTATATCTACACCGCGTGCTGATATATATATATATATATATATATATATATATATATATATATATATATATATATATGTATATATATACAAACTTATTTATAAATAGAACTTTGTCTGTGTGTGCGTGTCTGTGTGTGTCCGTTACGTATAGACACCGAAATGGCTGAACCGATTTTCTTGAAGATTTAAACAGTTGTATTATAAGCGTCTGCGAATGTTCTTAGCTAGGTTTTGTGTCGATGTACCTCAGATGAATATCGAAAATCGGTAATCGAAAAAATCTGGTTATAGAAGGAATGGTCCGATTTGAATTAAATTTCATACACTCATAGAAAAAGACATAACAAACGATATTCAGATTTTTCAAAGTTTCAGTTCTTACAATCATGCAGAAAATCGATAATATATATATATATATATATATATATATATATATATATATATATATAAAGCAAGATGTTTGTGTGTGTGTCTGTTTATCTGTCTGTATGTCCTTTATACAAATACACCAATTTTATCCGATTCTCACCAAACTACACACAAATATTCTATAGGCTGAGTCTGTGCTCCAGGACCATGCATTAGATTTAAAGCTTTCATTACACCCGAGCAACGCTGGGTTATACTGCGAGTATATATATATATATATATATATATATATATATATATATATATATATATATTACTGAAATCGTTATCTAAATATCTGAGGATGAATAATAAAAAGATCCAAGATTAAGTACATGTTCCATATGTGTGGATTTGGCGTTGAGAACAAATTCCAAATAATGTATAATGCGGAAGATGATATTTCCTAAATTAATTGCAGTATGGGTCTAATTTGATGAAGGATCTTTTTAAAACCCGATGCCGTTTCTCTTATATTAATTGTATCAATTAGCTATTTATCGTAAATAATGTAAACCATATTTGATAATTATTAAAATCAGCCTGCCAACGTATTTGAAACATTTCTTCTAGAATCGATATCAACAATAGCTCTTACTTTTTCACTTGTATTTTTTTCCATGCTACAGATACGTAGTAGTAAAAATTTATAATATTTTAAATAATATGACGTCTCTTGCTAAAGGAATGTTCTTTGCAACCTTTGTCATATCAGATATTATGTATCTTCCTCGGATAAACTTAGAAAATAATACTTCAACATTTAATTAATTATCTACCTATTGATAAATGTTGCATTTTGATGAGTATATTGTTCTCTTTTCATTTCGTACATATGCACATATACAAACTCCATTCCAAAAGTAAAGCTTACTTTGAATAATTTACAACGGATTTCTGCCTGAAATTCTGGGATGTGAAGTTATAATTATTTCATTATATCCGTTCAGACTATTGTCCTCGTTTTTTTTGTTTTTTTTTTGACAAAGTTTCGGTCGTTGCACACTTCGATTTTCCCCAGAAAAGAAGCCAGGTGCAACAGAATGTGAACTTCACCGAAAAATCATCTTAATAATAAAACTCATAATCCGGATTCTGTTAAATAGAGCGGGCAGCAGAATCAATACTGAGGACAGAAAACACGGGTGTATAGTGATCTTGCTGTACTTCTTCTTTCTAGGTATATCGTTCAGTCCTTGTTTTTTTTATTTTTTTAATTTCGTGTTAATCAATGTTGTTCGCCAGTTGGCAATGAAGGCAAATACATAACATAACCCATTTCACCAACCAACACTTTTTATACAGTAGGTCATTACCTCGTAGATTAAATAAATATTTCACTTTAGAATTACCTGTAAATTACCTATATAAATGAATTTGCATAGTTATTATGGTATATAACCACTGTTGTAGGTTACAGTTATTAAAGTCTCCTTCCAATTAAAGGCTATAGTTTCACATATCGAAAATGTAAAGCTATAGGAAACTTAGTTAAACATTCGTTTATTTCTAATGATACATACATAATAATTTACTTATAATGTCGCCACGCAACATCAATCCCGTATAAAGTGTGTGATTAGTTTTATTATTATTCGCATCATAACCAGTGTTTTAAGTTTATATCTTGTCTTCATCGAGATAAACAAAACAAACATTTTTAAATACAGAATGTTTGAATTGCTGCTTCAACAAGGGAATTAATCAGGTTGAATTCGCAATATATAATGGGTATATCTTTCAATTAGTTATTTTCACAAATATATGTGTTCTTAAATGTTACTTTCTAATCTCGGAGCAATGATCTATCCTGTCAAATGAAGCAAATAAACGGAGAGCATTCTCACTATGGCAGATTCTTGATTAAATTCCAACTATCAAAAGCATCGTTATTCATTTTGTTTATTACAATTGTCATGGGAAACAAACTTGATTCTAAAAAGATTTATGAAAGTGTTACACCATATATGTCTCTATATTATTCCGAAAAATGAATAAAATTCTCTAAGTGTAAACTAGTAAATATTTGTAAATTATTTCGTATAGCATCACATATATTCATTTTATTTTACTGTAATCTTCTCACTGTAAAAAAACTAAGAGTCACTCGAGGTAGCGGTAAAAGATTAAGAGGTAAAATTTATGGGGAACTGTTGCAAAAAAGGGACAATCCTAGATTTGAAGAGGTTATGCTGCTAATGATTTGGGAAGAATGGATGTCGGTCGGGACAAAGCACTGTAGTTTGAAGCACGAAAATTATTAAAAGAAACTTACATCTTACCGATACAAGAGGAAGTGCATATAGATAGTTATTCGAGTCTTACAGATTTTATATAACTGTGAAGTATAGTACAATTGGTACTGTAAAATGCAGTTCTACTGAGAACTTTCCATTTATTTAGATGTAAAGAAGAGAGTCTAGCGACGCTCCTTCTGTGAAAAGGCGCTGTAGGGTAAAATATAATTCATGGCCTACAAGGATGACGTACGTCAGGATTGTTTGAATATAAAAAGCATTTAAATTACATGAGCAAGGAATTTCACAAAGAGGTTGGGAAATTTAGGCGAAGGACATTTTTAGGATATCTTGGTATTTACCCGAGCATTCCCAAAAAGGCGAACCGTGGCATAAGGTCAATTTTATCTTGAATGTTTTTCGATCAGATACAATTAGGCTAAACTTCCCGTAGATCCTGTGTACACGAGGTCGGACTGTCACTTATTTAACCTACATGAGACTCTGCTTTTCGTCACAACCTCGTCTTGTTTCCTTGCGAAACGAAAGCAGAGAGTCTGACAAAGATAGAATTTGGGAAAACTCGTTATTCACCTTTTTACAAAGGCTAGATATGCAACAAAACTGTTTTTACCGTTCAATTACTTAATTATATTTAGGACCTCTCTACACAGAGCATACACTTAAAATATTTTCATCAGTTTTCTTTTTCTCTTTTTCACTGTATTTGTTTTAAGAGAACGTAAACCAAGACCACTTCATTTAATGCATTCAGTAGCATAACGGTTGGGCTGTGACTACGGATAAAATATAGAAATATTGACCCTAATTCACATTCAAGAATTTATCATATGCTGAATTAGTTTCTATCAATTTTAAATATTTTACATGAAAGGATTAGGCAAAAATATACGCAACATATATATTTAAAGTAAACAGCGTCATGTACTTAACTATGTTTTAATCATTTGGGGTATTTTGATACTCAATAATTTATAAAATTATTCATAATTCCAACTTGGCGAATGGTTTCTTTTCTCATTTACTTTACTTTTCTGAGTTATTAAGGCTGTGAATCACAAAATGTGTTACAGTTGTAGGTTAATTTTCATGAGAGCCGGACATCAGTGAACTATTCAATTCTTTTATAATTTGAGGTGATTAACGCAAGATTCATCAAGTTTTATTACTGGCAAATTTAATAATACCAATTCAAAATTTGCTAATATCACAATATTGATGGAAAACAGAGAAATTAAACAGAAATAGGGCACTTGGAGAAAAATAGAGACAGTTATACATTTAAAATAACTTCAATATACGATTTGTTTAGTAAAATTATAGCAAAGAATCTTCTCACAGATGAAGAACAATTTTGTCTCATTTTAACTATGGTTTAACACAAGGACATTAAGAATACTATGACATTAACTCATGAGGAAGATTTATTAAATATTAAAATAATCATTTATACTTAAATTATAAAGAAACAATTGAAATTTTTGGGTCACATATGAGAAAAGAAGCTTTGCAAATTGAACACTCATGCAACGATTGCACAGAGGAAAGCAGCGAGTAGCATTCTTGCTGACCTTTTGTAAATAGATGCTAGTACAGGGAGCTGAAGAATAGAAAAACAAAAATACTTACGTAAGAGAGGAAGTTGTGGAGATAGATGATCGCCTATGTTGTGAATAGAACACAGCAGAGAAAATAATAATCATTTTAGTTCTCTGATAGTTTCTTCATATTAAGTCTAGATTTAGCAAGGAAGTTGCCATAGTTGTTTCCAAACCAAATTCTATCGATTTCCACAGAGATCATCCTTAAGGGTCAGTTGCAAAACTATTAAAACTACATTAATGGCAACTTTTACAATACAAGATAATACAAACCTTATAGAAATAATATGAAAATTACAAACAAAATCTTCTAATTCTCGATATATAAAATCAACCAACCAATATTCAGCATAAAATATTATTAGGTACAACCAACCTTCTGAAGTAAATTTTACATATCTACTAATATCTAAAACATCTACAGCTGCAAATACATAAATAGAATCTACAGCTACAATACATACATTTAAAATACTAAAATGATTATAACATAATGCATTATCATGTGTTCTTAAAAAATCATCATTTCAACAATCAAAGTTAATATAAATATTTAAAACTAACCCCTAAAGATGATGTCAGAAGGGATTGAAAGTAATTTGTCAAGAAAGCAACTACAGCGATTTCCTTGATGAATTTCAGCTTAATTTCAAAACATGATTAGAGGATATGAAATGAAAATTATTTTCTTTGTCTTGTTCTATTTATAACGTAGGCGATCATGTGTCGCTACAATTCTTCGTAAAGGATTTTTATAAAAACTACAGGTGATATGTTTATAATTTTCAATGAAATATGTTTAAATAAAGTTGTAATGCATATATATATATATATATATATATATATATATATATGTGTGTGTGTGAGTGTGTATGTGTGTGTTATAATTTACGATGCGACACGGAAATTACTATGTTTCAAGAGTTTTACCTCGTCATCAGGCAAATTTAGCTCATTGTTGTCAAAATGGTTTTCATTTTAACAATGCGTTTGTTGTTTATGGATGCGGGGTGGCAGAAAAAATTATGTGTGCATGCAATTCAACTAATCCAAATAAAGATCTACTTTAATTTTTTTTAAAAGTTGTTTTTGGTATATATGACTTATTCTTTCAATCATAATGCCAAGATTGTCAGTCAATCATAACACCTGACAAGGCTTTATTTCCGTTTATATATCTTTTATTTTTACAAGATTATTATACTAGTTTTCTACGGCATCTCATCATTTTCTAGAGCAAAATAAGAAATAAAGAAAACATTTTATTTTTTCAGCTGATTACAGAGACTTTTTAGTGTAATTATAATATTTTATTTCGATTCAGAATGCATTTTCTACTAATTTTTTATAAAAGTCATACTTTGTAAATAATTTTAGTATCTATCTATGTATTAAAAAAATTAGTACCCATTTTATTATTTTTTAAAATTTATTATATTATTATTACTTCATAAAACAAAGTTTTAATGTCTATTTAAATATTAAAGATTGAAATATCTATTTCGTTATTTTAATATGTACTTAATTATTATTATTTCATAGTATAAAACAAATTATTAGATATATGTATCAACTCTCAATCATTTAGATTAGGTATTGAATACTTCTTAGAGTTTAAGAATCAATGGTATAATAGTTGCTTGTCTGCATAAATAATTATGAGTGAAAAGAAAGGTTGACATTCTCAAGTATTTATTGCACGCAATTTGACATGGTTTATAGAATAGCTGTTTTGATTACAAGTCGAAGAAATGGATAGACTCCTGGAAGCAACAACAAAGAGGGGATTGTGTCTTTCTAAAAAGAAAATAAAATAACAGAGACGAAAATTCTCTTGAAAATTGGACATTTTTAGCCTATCAGCATGTGTGTTGCATTTGAACAAAAAGCACATTTGACCTTTGATATTACAAAGACGATATAACAAAATTGAATAATTAATGGAATAGTCAACAAATACAATAGTATTCCCTTCAACATTTGTACAAGTAAATAATGGACTACACACACACACACACACACACACACGTGTGTGTGTGTGTGTGTATGTGTGTGTGTGTGTGCACGTGTGTATGTATGTATGTATGTATACACGTGTACGTTGGGATACAATTTTTTTTAATGACTACGAATAAAAAATAGAGTCACACAGCACATAAACTTAAATCAAATTCTTCGTTCTGCAATGATATATTTATAAGACGTTTTACACTGCAAATGCAGTGAATCGCCCACACACAGAAGCAAATAAGAAGCATTAAAAATAATTCAAATATATTCACAAAAAAAGGAAAATAATATTAAATTAAAGGAATTCGAAAGCTATCCAAACGCATACAAGATGAAACCCCCAAAATATCAAATCACACCGAGCTCCCTGTAAATGAGAAAAACAAAAATGAGTCAGCAGACAAAAAAAAATGTGCACCAATGAGTGAAGACATGATAACAGTGCCCTTATGAAACCTAGATGTCGGCAAGTAATCGCTCAGTTGACAAATTCTTTTTCTCAAAAATATCAACACCCTATCTTCATCCTGATATTGTGTCCTATACGATAAAAAACATGCTTACCACAATACTTTCTTATATAAAGAGTATCATAACTCAACACTATTCATATTTGTGTGTGCGTGCCTGCATGTGTGTGTGTGTGTGTGTGTGTGTGTGTGTGTGTGTGTAAAAGAAACAAGAAACATAATTTTGGAATAAGTGTCATAATGTTCAGTTATGTTTCAATATACAACTTGGAATTGTTCTGTTTTCTTTATTTTTGGTGGACACAAGGTGTATGCAATATGATGTTTGTATGTGTGACTTTTTCAGTTTTCGTATAATATTTGTAAATGTTGATAATTCAATATATTTGACTTCGATTCAAGCAAAATTGAAAATATTTTAAATAGATTACATCAGATAATTTAAATCCCTAAAATAATTTGAAAAATATAATGAAAATGCAATATATGTTACATTCCTGCTGATTTTTCTACTCAAAAAACATTCATCATTTAGTTGCATTTTAACGTTGTTTTCAAATCATGCATATATATATATATATATATATATATATATATATATATATATATCACTCTGAAAAAACAGTAGCTTTGGAAAAACACTAGCTACTCTAGAATCTACGCATCGTTCATTCAATAATGAATTAGAACACTCTTAGCTACTTGCGTGTTTACATGGTATATCACACGCTAAAGTTCTGCTTTCTTCTACCTAGCGCCTATAGTACAGAGATAGAATCGACGGCTGATCACAATTCGGTCGTTTTTCAATCATGCCTAAAAGCAATCGGATATCTAACCGTACTGATGATACAGTCTTCGGATGACTATATATATATATATATATATATATATATATATATATATATTAGTATTAATGTAACACGAGTTCCCGTTTTGCGTGGATCTGCCCTCCATGTTCACACTCCTTGAACAACGCAGCTCAGACGGTTAGATCTCGAAAGACCTCCCGTATTTAGAGCTAACCTCTGGAAGAAAACCTACTGGGCGGCTACAGCTGTGGTATCGTCACATCGGTAAACGCGACATGAACACTCTGGGGATCGACACGGTGTCATGAGAGAACGCGGCAATCAACCGGTCCAAGTGGCGTGAATACTGGTCAAACAAATCAATCAGAGGAGGAACTGTTGACACAAACCGCCATGAATAGGCGGGTTCGCAGAAATCAAAATGACAGCTCCGTTGGACGAGAAACAGAACATAAATGCAGCCTCTGAAACTGTTACTGTCACTCACATATCGCCTTCTATAGTCAAAGACTCCGTGTCTCCAGCCAAGCAGACAGATATTCTACCTATATTCAACCTTGACTGACGGAGGCCCTCTTTAGTACAAACAACTTAAAAGTCAATTGTTCGTAGTAATTTACGACAAAGAGACCAGCTCATACTACATTTCCACCGTCAAGAGAAAAACCTAAATTCTAATTGTTCCCTTATACACATTACTACTACTCACTCATACACGTAAGGACACTTTCACATAAATAAAATGCGACCGCATTTTATTTTTCTTGCATTCATACGTAAATAAATTTATAATCTTTACAAGAACATTATTGACACCCCAAAAATTAAGACCTTACTTGCTCATTCAATACGTTTCACTTAAATCAACTCTTTTCGGATATAAAATTAATGTTATTAGTTCATACAATGTTGTCTTTGTTTACTCAATTTTATTTGTCCAATAGAAGTCGAATTACGAGTCGTCCCGCAACAATATTTTATTTTAGTGTATCAAAGATCGACTCTACGAATATTGACTTTTAATACAATACAAGCTGAAATATTTCTACACATGCATAAAATAATGATTGAAGATTGTATTTACTTCATACTATTGTCAATCTGTCTGTTTTCTAAATGATTTAAAATATATACATTTGTCTGTACCAACAGAAGATAGCGCTTCAGTGATTGTTGCATATTTACTAACAATGCAAAATATATGGGACATGTGTGTATGATGGAAACACTTTTAAAAAATTGTAAATAGTAGGTCTCGTTACCTGTAAGACAAGCTGAATAATTATAATGGGAGAGAGAGAAAAAAACAGAGAGAGAGAGAGAGAGAGAGAGAGAGAGAGAGGGAGAACAGCCACAACCGACAATGTCGTGGCAGAGTATGTCCACAAAGAGGGTGTCCCTTAAAAGTGTGTGAGAGCCTGTCTATCAAATGCAGGCTTAACTAATCATAAGCACTGCAGTGAAGGGAAGCAATTAATCAATTCTAAGTCATCCTATTGCATCAATTATTTTGCGGGCTAGAGGTGCTTAAAATTCTAGAAGAATTTATCTTGCCTAAGAAGGCACTTGAACGTATGCCGTGCTACAAAGAATACACATAGTAGTCATATTTAGTTTACCATGTCCGTAATATATATATATATATATATATATATATATATATATATATATATATATATATATATATATATATATATATATATATATATATATATATATATATATATATATATATATATATATATATATATATATATATATATATATATAATAATAACAATAATATATATATATATATATATATATATATATATATATATATCAAACTCAGCGACTGTCATTTGCGTTTAAAAAGACATGTATATAAAGATTTGGTCAGTGCTTCCCTATTTCTCCCACCAGAAATCATCCTAGAAAAAAAAGTTTTATTTTTCAGTTTTTTTGCACGTATCGACGAATTAAATTTTTAAGTTTCAATTTTATGTAAGTAAATTTCTATCTATAACTTAGAATTAAGTTCAGAAATAATGTTACCAATTCACAGAAAATGTCAAATCAAGTAGAATAAACTTAGCCAAGCACAGTTATTTACTCGTATTTAGGATGTCAAGTTAGATTGTACAAATATGTAGGGTCACTAATATAGTAATAAGGTAGTAAGTCCAAAATATGCTGTTAACTTCAGTCTACACAACAAATTTGTATACCATTTCTATATTTCTACTACACGAGGGTTCAAAGAAAAAAGACAAAGTGATATATACCGTAAGTTACAAATGTATAACTTTATATATCAACAACTAAGTTTGAGAAAAACTGGAGGCAAATTGGTATTTTTTAAAATATTAAATTATATCTGAAGAAATGTTCAGACTTCGCCATTATAAAATGTCTTTACGGTTAGTCGATGGATACATATATAGTTAAATTACTTTCGAAAATCATATGTCAAAATCATAATGAGAATGATAGTGAACCCATTAAAACTTGTCCCAAGTGGAAACGATTTTAATAACTTTAGAATATTTCATACACAAATATATTGCCCATATACTTACACGTTTACATTTAATCATTATGTGAATTAAAGTGGCAGATTGAAAAATTGTATTTTACTTGAAAAAATCTTCTTGTGCAATTTTTCTCAATTACTAGAATAACAGTTCTTTCAACTTGTCAAATTCATTCTGAAAATATTTCTCATGTGCTCGAATTAAGTATTTTAAATTTTAATACCGATGCATGTTTTAACAAATTAAATTATAAAGTTCAAATGGGTTTCAATTAAATATTTAAAAAATAAGTATATGTATTTAAAGCTATAAATACATACGTAATCAATACATAATTGGAGATTAAAGTCAATTGTGAAATGTCCCTCTTACTTCACAAAGTAAAACATTACTATAATCTACTAATTCTTTTACATATATGAATACATTCATTTAGACACAGTGATTCTGTATAATTTGATCAGTATACGAACATTGTATGTATATATGCGGATGTTTGTATACAATGACATACACTTGCAAATACACACGCACATAAACAGAGACACAGACATAGACAGACACACACAAACACACACACGTATATATATGCATATACATACATACATATATATATATATATATATATATATGTATGTATGTATGTATATATATGTGTGTGTGTCGAGGTTTAATTGAAGCCCTGATGAACACGGTCAAGTTAATTAAACACTTGTAATAAATATCAACTCCTGTAATTGTAATTATCTTCGATTGTCTTCTCTATACGGAGATGATTAAATTTATCATCTTACATTTTTGCAAAGATTTTTTCCGAACATTTTGAACTCTTCAATTAAAGAGACAATTAAATCTAAGCGCTAAGACTTTTCTTTCGAACTTTATTATTTATTTTCTACGTATTATTTCTTAACGATTCCCATCCACACTTACACATACATACATAAGCGAGGGAGAAACGAAGTAAATTAGAAAAAATATTTTAGTTACAATTCAAATTATCTCGTTTATACTCATTTTAAATAGCCTCTAACCCATTGAAATTACATGATTTTTTACTTCATTTTTTAAAATGCATCATATTCTAAATTATTTACCTATATTATTATAATGTAAATTTGTTCGACATACCTTCGTTAAATAATTGAGAAACATTTAATTATCAACCCATTTTTATATGAAAAATGTGCATAAAAGCAAAAGAAATACGTAAAAATGTTTACGTTCTGGAAAGGAAACAGAATTCTAAGAATAACAGGTGTTAATATCGATGCATCTCTTTCATTATTCTAATATAATTTAATTTATTTTTTTACTGCCGTATAGTAGCTACCTTATGTTATTTCTACAAAAATTTAATGACAATTGTTCTGATGCGTTTAACTCTCTGGTGATCGACTTCAAGAATTTATACGCTGCACTAGATTACCTGCTAGGTCTCATTATTTTACAGATGTAATTTTTAATAAAACTGCAAGTTCTATGCTATCTCTCTCTCTCTTTCTCTCTCTCTCTCACTTATAGTTCATGTATGTGTCTATTCAGATTTCTTGCTTTCAAGGAGATTTTATTTTGAAAAATTTTAATAGATTGGGTATAATTATATCTTGTTATTTTTGTACCTGTTCTCTTATTGTTTTCTCACTCTAATACTTTTTTATATTCCATCATTACCATTCAAACATTTCTTTTTCTGACATTATTGCTATTCTCATGATTAAATGAAAAGAGAGAGAGAGAGAGAGAGAGAGAGAGAAAGATTTTGTACAAAAGATTTGTCACTTTAACTAAGCACTTCCATGCCAGCTTAGAAATTTCTTGAGGACATGTTTATATTGTCCTTACACATCGGTGTTTGGTTTCTTTCTGCTGAGTCTCATTTTTATCATAATTTATAGGTAGCGCTCTGTGATTTTTTTTAATCATATCACCCCAAGCAAGGCGAAAACGCCACTGATGCGCAGGGGGCTACGTAAGAATGAAAAGACTGGAAAAGAGAAAAACCGGAAGCCACATCCGAAACAGGAAACAAGGAATGAGACTCTTCACCTGCTGTTTGTGTGCTTTATGTGTGATTATTTTTCCGTTTAATGTTGGATAAAATAGTTATAATATGATAAAAACCTGAGTGCCAAGATAGTTTTTATCAGTAAAACTACAGATAAAACAGCAAGCTTAGTGCTAAACCTTATATTATATAGTGAAAGAGGTATTTGATTTTGTAGAGTATCTGTGTTTAGAGTTTCTTTAGCAAACAATGTATAATGCCAAAATACTATCTTTTATTGAAGAAAGGTAAATTACAATAATTTTGTTACAGGTATATGAAATGTTATATCAAAGCAACCTAATTTATTATGGCTAACAAATTATTCAACATGTTCCAAATGAAGTTGAACTCTATTACGAAATAATTACAGATTTTTTTACTTGAAATTGTTTTTGGTTGCGACTTATAAATATGATTTTTCAGTACACCATAAAAGATCTTGTGTTAGATCTCCTGATCGAGATAAGCACTCAATTGATCCCCTTCTTTCTATCAAGTTCAGCACGTTATTAAGATTTGAGAATTTCTGAACGCTTAAGTCATTGTTAATATTAAGCCAACTTAAACTATTTTAATTTATTTCTGTTCAATGTAATTTAATAAATAGCGTTTGATTTACAACTGATTCTAGAGGCCTTACTAAGTTCCTGATGCTTATTTACATTCGACTTTCAAATCTATATAAATTCGAATAATATTCTATCTAAATATTATAATTAACTTCTTGTAAATAATGTCTATTTGACTTCATAATGCTATAAACCAAACCATACACGGTAAGTGTAATGAAAGATAGTGTGAAGCTAGTTCAATTTATCTGAGAGATCAACAAATAATTCCCCATATATTCTTTCGTAGCATAAGAAGACAGGGTCAGAAAATTCGTACGTGCTTTAGATTGGAGAGATGCATACACTCATGATAGATTCGGATATTTGTAGACAAGAAATCCTAGTATCACTGTTGGTTTAAATTCAGAAGGTATTTCTCTTAAAGTAGTTTTTCAAAATAATTTGGTTTTGGCTGTGTAAAATGTTTATTGTTTTATTAGACTAATATTAATTCTCATCAGGATATATGAAATGGGCTTTTTAATTACTTTCTGTGGGAATGATTCAAGTTTTGTGGTTTCTTCTACATAATGCAGCGGTTAAACGAGTTTTTATTTTTCTGTGTATTACTTTAATCTATATTTGTGTGCAGTCATTTTGATTACTCATTTTTAGAAGTTAGACCCATATGAGAGTATATATCGGAAAGAGCTGTTGAAATACAGAACATTACTTGACAGATCAATATTTAATAAAGAGAAAACTGGAGAATACAGAAGTGTGATTCTAGAGAAGTATACTGTTAATCTAAAGAACGAAGTGAATAGAAAAACAAGGTATCCTCAAATATGTGCGCTCTTAAACGAAGAATCAAGGAGGAGACTGGTGAAATTATCTTGGCACATGATGATGAAGGAAGACTTTCAAAACTAAAAAGGGATATTGATGGGAATATAAATTGGAGAAGTCTTTCAACCATTACCGTGACAAAATAATAGGAATTGCTGATATGACAGTGTGGGTGTACTAAGCAATCATTTATAAAATACTAAGGAAATAAAGTGATATATAATTCTAATAGCGTATGTCTTGACCAGTCATGGGACATATAAAGTGAAAAACAAAACAATTTTTAATAAAAAAAATTAACCTTGGAAATGCGTTTTTGTGTAGTAGATATCGGCTCGGAACGAAAAATCGGAGATGCGTGTTCGAATTCCAGTGGAATTCTATACATTAACGTACGCGAAAATACCCTTGGGAAAAGTATGAATCCCTCACTTTTTTCTTCAGCAATGAACTGAATCGATTCTATGTCTTTGTTTGGCAATCATTCGATCGCAGAAAGTAATGACAACCTACTTCAAGAAATCCTTCTGCCCAGTCGGTCATATCTTTTGATACATGCTCACACAAGCTTATACCACTGATGTCAATAAACTGACTAACACCTTGATTAAGGTATCTTTTGTGCAATTTCATTATAAAATATTCTCTTTGCTAACAGACACCAGGTAGAATGTGTTCATAATAAAATATAGTCTTATTCAGTGTATAAAACTACTCGTCTTTGAAAATATATCTATTTAAATGAATTAATTTTAAATTACAGATTTAATATCTTTACATTGTATGCGGCTATGTTGTATTTACTCTGTACCACTTTGCTACATATTTAATTGATATATTTCATTCGCGAAAGGTAATGGAAATATGGTAAAATATGCGTGAGGCGTTTCGTCCATTATTACGTCATCAGACTAAATTGATGTCTAATTTCATTTAACTGTACATATACACAAAGTGAACGGGATGAAAGGTTTCTCTTCATTTTGATGTACTGATATATCGTTTAGCCAATTTCTTTCGCATAGTTTCTTTTTGCTAATATCCTCATTACTTTTATTTTTAATTTTCCTATATAGAAAATCTGCTATGAAAAGTGAAAATTTGTAAACCTAAATTTATTATGAATGATCGAGCGATTAAAGCATTTTCTATAGATATTTGATTTAGTAAAGAATGTATCACCTAATAAAATAACATTATTTAAATTAGTATTGTGTTTGGAAACATTGGCGACGAATGTGTTGTTTTGTAACATATCCCATTTGTGTCCATGTACTCATTTATTGAGATATCTTAAATTTTCACCAATTTATTCTCTGTTGCAATCATTACAGGTGATAGAGAAAATTACTCTATCATATTTTACCTTATTATGTAAAAAGTGGTACATCTGCTATAAAAGGTGAAATGTTGTACACCTAAAGTTGATATGAAAGATCTTGCGATTAAAGCACTTTCTATACATATTTGTCTTAGTAACTACTTTATCGCTTAAGAAAATATCATTGTATAAATCAATATTATGGTCAAACACATATGCAATATTGTTTGTTAACAGACACCATTTGTGTTCATTTATTGAGATACGTCAAAGTTTCAACTTTGTATTTCTCGTGATAACCACTACAGTATACTCCAAAATCAGTTTTAGCTCATAAACCAAAACCGTATAAAAAACATTAAAGAAGTTGATTATAGCTTCTATGCATTATTCTTCTACAAATGTCTGGGTGAATCTAATCGCTTTTAGAAGATATGCATATAATTCATATGGTCTATAGCATGATACTTCACATTTCTCTTGCATAAATGGTATTATAGTTTCATAGCTGTGTTTTGCTTCACTTGGCATTAAGATGTAAATTTAATTTGAACATATATTGACTACAACGCTCTATGTCGTCAGCAGCGTGTGTGGCAAACTATCGTTTCTGCTGATAAATGGCAATAGGATTTAAGCAAATAGAGATGGAAAAATAAGTGTTTAATCGATTCCCACTTCTTAATTTTCGGTCTCGAAAGAGTTTAAATGTTTCTCCGAATGTTCGTGGGTGACCAACTATTTTCTACCTCGAACCTTTCTCTGACCGGCAGATCAAAAGATTTGTAAATTGCTGTTTAAAAGAGGAAACAAAACTAACTGTAAATCTTGAATGTCTATATTCCATCACTACTTTCACAGAAAGTTATCGGACAAACTATATTCATTGTTTCGGCCAAGTCTAACATTTACTGCTAGGCAACATGCCATTTTGTAAAGAACAACCCAATTCCACTCGAAGATTTTTTTTCTGGAAGAAACACTGCCCTGGCGAACAGACGCCCAAAAAGATATTTCCATGATTTTTACAATCATAACTTGTTCAAATCTAGAGTTAACCGTTATTTTCTAAGCGCAGTTTAGATGTGACACAAAGCCCAAAATATAAGGCACCCAGTGAGATTCGAACTCACTACTCAATTATAATGATTCTAGCAAGACAAGCTTGCTAAGAATTACACCACGTCGAGGTGACCCCGTTATTTTCGAATGAAATGCTAGTACTCCATCTAAATTGAGTGACGCCCGCGAAATATAACTCAATATAAAATGTATAAAAATAGTTTATGGACAATTCTTATTTGTACATAACAATAAAATACCTCAAGTAATATTACGTACAGTTTTTTAATATCATTTTATATTTGGGCCGATTCTTTTAAATTAGATCATATCATTTATTTATATAAACCACGGAAACATTATTTTACTTTTTTGTGAACAATCACTGCAGGCTGTGATCTATAAGTTTTCACCAGCAATATAGAGTCGAATTACGCACATGTAACAGAATAAAATACTTTACGTATAAGAATTCGCAGAAACCATATATATATATATATATATATATATATATATATATTTTCATCCGCAGACAGATATATATATATATATATATATATATAAACAAGTGTGTGTATATATATATATATACATCCATATCAACATATATATAACTATATATATAGCAACACATTTATATATATATATATATATATATATATATATATATGTATGACAAATTTAGATTTGTCCCAAATCAAATTTATGTACACAGAGGATTTACCCATTTGCTTAAGAAGTTCGTTAGCAAATCTAAGTGCATAAACAAAGGGATAAGAGAGAGGCCAACAACATTGATATTCCTGGCTCTATTCTACTCAACACAAGCGAGTTGAATCTGATTTCGTCCGTCCATTTAGCTGTTAGTCAGCAACCTCGAGTCATCCCGTCTCGCCACCTCCCTTCTTTATCGTCTAAAGTCCCCTTTTCAAATAGATTTAATTAAGGGAAAGCGGCTAGAAAGAACCTGAACGCTAAGGGGAGACGCTACCGCCATTAGAGCGACGAATGAGAAATGCTGGCTTTCGGTTGCTTTCTACATGTATTGCGCGACAGATGTAAATGATGCAAGATAAATCTCGTGCGATTGTAGAAAATGTGGTTAGATGTAAATCTTGCAAGTTCTTACACCTGAAATCTACCTTAACTTTGTCATCGTCCGAAAAGTTAAAAAGTAAAATGTATACGACACGTATCAAATTCAGATCAGCCTCGACAATAAGGAACTACTGATGCGTTCTGGAAGTAAGTTATGCGTTCGAAGAAAGGAACAAAAACTCTTGATTATGGCCTATTTGAGTGAATTCTATGCTGCTAATTCAGTGTGATATGTTAGCTGCAAATTATTACAGAAACCGTAATTAACTGAAATGAAAAGTACACATTGGCTTAGAAAACAGGCTGCCGTTTTTGAAAATGGTTGAGATTCGACAAAAATTGAGTCTTTAACATGGAAATGAATTTTACATTTGCTTCAGTAATGCTTACAAAGCGAAAGTAAGTGATAAAAATTGAAGCTTTTATTCAAGATAAACGTTGTCATTTAGAAAAATCTATAAGAGAAAAAGACGTTTGGTAAAAGAATTTGTTTATTCGTTATATCAAGTGTGTGTAGGGGGAGATCTCAGATCCATTTATTCGTGAATCTGAGTTATTTTTATCCTATAAATCAAATACTTTGGGAGCTTGAATTTAAGGTTGATAGAATACAAAAATACGGTTGAGCAAGTCTTTTTCATTTGAGGCCAATTGTTTACTATATATAGATATATCTTTTAAATAGAAATATCCCTTTTCTTACATTACAATAAGAGGGATACACATTAAAAGCAATTGAAAGACAATAATGAAAATAAGTTTAAATCGTGAAACATATATTAATGTTTTTATAAGCATTTCAAATAAAAAAAAACATTACAAGAGAAAAGAAAGAGTCAGCCAAGGCAATATTGACCTCATCTCAGCGATTAGCAAGAGATGATTATTAAACTAAGGATAACGGCATTGAATTTGACCACTGTCAAGAGTGAAAATATAAAAAAAGTTGAAAAATGTGAAGTCAAATAAAAACTTAGGCTGCAAAAGTTATGGCGGAGTTCTTTTGAACTTTTCAATATCACAAATTTGCATTTTTTCTTTTAATTGCTTTTGAATAACACATTCTAAATTTATATTATGAATTTAAAAACTGACTGTAAAATGATTGAAAGTGTTCATTTTTTAAATTATAAGTACCAAAGCTGAATTTTGACTCAGTATTGTGTATTTCATTTCATTATATTTTGCTTTTGATTAATAAATATTATATTTATATTGTAATAATAATGTATTCATGGAAAAATAGTGTGTTTAGAAAATATAAAGTCGTAAAGCAATATAGGGATGGTAATTCTGTATTCGACATATGAAACGTACGAAATAGTATTAGTAATAAAATAACAGAAAGTATATAACGTACCTGATCAAACCCAAGATCTAACCAGTCGTGTCACTCCTGAGGCCAATCATCGCTGAAAGTTTCATCTAATTCTGACCAACGGGTCTTAAGATATCATGACCAAGGTCAGACAGACATACAAACTGACAAACCAGACCGAAAATATAAATTAGTTACATAAATCAAAAAATAAATATACTTGATCACATTAACAAATTTATATCTTTGTTCTCAAGATTGAAATTATGTTTTATGTGCAGTGTGCATTCAGGACGCACTTAAAGATGGCTTTCTACAATTTCCTGTAGTTTGTAGCGCTGAGTAATTTTGTCATTTTGCTGACTCTCTTATATATACTGCTGAAACATCTGGTCAGTTGCCCCTGCTATTCAGCTCGTAGTTCTTGACAAAATGCAACGGAGAATCTGTAATCTGATCTATCTCGACTTGGCAGCACAGTAGCAGTCATTCATTCTCACCGCGGTAATGAGGTTTCCCCATGTATCTTCTACAAATACTTTCACAGTTTCTACTCCAATGAACTTAGCTCACTCGTGCCACCTATGTATGAATTTACTCGACTAGCAACTAGGTCCCACCTTTTTACAGTAAAACCGATAAAATGTAACCGCAATTTCTACTCTAGCAGCTTCCTTTCTCGTATTTCCCGGCTATGGAATTCCTTGACAGCTACAATCTCCAAGATTTTAAATGTAAGGTTAATATACATTTCCTATCTCGCTGACACTATTACCTATCTCTCATGCTCTTTTTTTCCATCCACTACACCTCATCATACCAGTATTCTTATCATTCTGTTACCCTCTTCCTGACACCTTCTATTACCTACTCCTCTTTTTGATCACGTTCTTCCTATGTAACCGCCTGAGCAATATGGCTGTAAAATATGCCTTGCTCAGGGTGAAATTATTAAAAAACATATTGTTCTGTTAACATAAGCGCGTGAAGTAGATCATACGATACTGTCCCTTTTGACAATATGAACTGTTTGCTCACTTTCCAGATTATTCACCTTCGGAATTTTCATCTCTGTGTTTCTGTTTTAAGTGTGTGTCCATTTGCGGTATTGGTCACAGGTTCAGTCAATTTTATTCAGAGAATTCTTCGAAACAACGATATTTATTTTGCTCTATGTCTCGTCTTTAATTGTGATATGATTATCATGCATATAAGTAGATAGATTAATTTTTAATGTATAAACAAATGAATCAGTACTGAATTAATACTGTTAGATTCCTAGTAAAGAGATATTGAAGCAGATTTTCTCATCATAAAATCTTCGATATCAGGATAAGGATAGAGCGTTAATAGAATTAATATAGAGAATTTGTCATTAAGATAAACAGAGTTATTTCCGACATGCCGACGTAGAAGATTCAAGAAATACTTTTTGTGAAGTCTTTTTTAAAAAATGCAAAAGCCGTGTAGTCAAACATCGAAGTCGTCATATTGTTCAACTGAGTGTCAAAACTTCCTACATTTATTCAATTCCAGTTATATATATATATATATATATATATATGTGTGTGTGTGTGTGTGTGAGTGTGTTTGTGTGCATATGTATATAAATATATATCTTAAAGTCCTAACAAACAGGAAAGTTAAGAGCGTTGAATAGTCTACACAAACATTATAAAAGTGTGCTTGTCTGTCAATATTAAGGAAAGATATGTAACAAATGCAGCATATATATATATATATATATATATATATATATATATATATATATATATATATCTATGGAATTGATTTCACAGAGAATGATTATAGATTTGAATATGTAAGAATGCAATCATACATATTCAATTATATATATATATATGAAAAAATATTTACATGAATATATTCACATATGTTTATATATATATATATATATATATATATATATATATATATATATATTAAATGTATCATATACACTTCAATATACTGACTCCTGTAATGATTTATATGTATTTAATGGGAGCTCTTTACTTTGTACATTGTGCCAAGATTTACAGTTAGTTTTGTTTCTTATTTTGAACAGCAGTTTATAAAATCTGTTGATCTGAAGAAAATAAAATAAGAGATTCATCTTCCCGACTTCTACAATTGGCCAAATCTGAAATGACTTTAATTGGTAATGAGTTTTTAAAAGTTTATATCAGCAAATTAGCAAGCTAAATTTGTTCCTCTTTACATATCCGGAGAATCATGTGACATTGCTCCATAGTAAAGTTACAAATCTGAGAAATTCTACTCAGTATGTTTCCTTATTGTATTTGTTTTTTACTGTTTCCTAACAGTGAATAGTAAATATTCTCTTTGTAAGTACCACTCCGCCTACAACAACTGAAGCATGCGATTGATTTTAGAAATAATTGGCTCTCGTTTTCTATTGTGACCTTACATTTAAGACGTTTACTAATACATTCAAAATACTTATTTATTTGAATATTCGGAAGAGTAATACTCATATAGCTATATGAGGAGAATTTTGCCTATTCGGGTTTATTCTATGAATTAGCATTTTTAAGTTTGTCCTTGAAGACACACAAAGTGTGTAGGATGTTGGATTGTTTGCTTTTTCAAAAGAATTAATTTATCCCTTCACACGTACTTTCAGTGGATATCCATTATTGAATATACGCAACCAATATGTATTTTGGACAATTTTAAAAGTTCAAAGAAAATGGGGTTATATTAAATGATGAGAATACCATTCACTCATCTATGTGAAATTTTGAAAAAATGTAATTAAAACAAAAAGAAATAGCGAATGTATATAATCAGAAAAGGGGGCTCAGTAACTTTGAAACTTAGAGTATATTTTGTAGGCAAAATAGACTATGAATATTGTAAAATTAGCTACATGAAAAGCTCATGTTAACACAGCATAATTTTGAATACTATATATATTTTCGTTTGCCAAACTAAATTTTCGCGAAAGTTTATCTAATTCTGGAATAAATTGCAAAGAATCCTTATCGTAAATGCGATAAAATCTTCACTCCGTTGTTTTAGATATTTTTAAAAACAGGCGCAAATGCGATCCGTGACAAAAGAGTTTAATTTAATTTTTCACACTTGAAAAGGATCTCAAAAAATATCGGATGTACTTGGATTAAAAAATACTATTTCTGTTATTGTCTCTTTATCGAATTGAGCATACACTGGCTTGATATTTTCTCTCTCTCCCGAAGAGAGAGGGAGGATATATATATATAAATATATATATATATATATATATATATATATATATATATATATATATATATGTGTGTGTGTGTGTGTGTGTGTGTGTGTGTGTGTGTGTGTGTGTGTGTTTTTCTAAAAACAATACACAACGATTTTTATTATCACAGAGAGGATTTTGCAATCATATATATATTTGTGTAGTTAGGCAGAAAATTTACTTTTAAACATGTCAGATTAATTGCCATCATTATGTCTGCTTATTTTAATAAAGTCCGTTTATACTCACGAATAATCTTTTGCGTATTATAATTGAATGATGTCAGAAATGAGGTGGAAATGTAACAAATGTTACTATCAAGCATTTCTCAGAGTACCCAAGTACTTTCAATCTCTTTCCTAGATAATTTTCAGGGGAATGATTTATGATAACAAAAATAACCGCAAAACTGCTCCACTAAAATGACTATAATTTTTTCTTGCTTCAAATATAACGGTTGATATATTGCTAGCCTACATTAGAATGTGAAAATTATTCAGAATTTTAATTTTTTTATATGTTGGAATATCAAGGTTATGGACATTATATATATATATATATATATATATATATATATATATAGGGTGTTTCATTAAGACGAATCAAAGTTAGGAGTAAGTAAAACAGTGTTTTAGATAAAATTGTAGTGATTCCAATATCAGATTATGTTTTTTTAATCATGACAATTATGGCCTGAATTGAATGCCACAGATGTGAAAGGTCTGTTATTCGAACAGGACAACTCTAACTGCCATACAACCAATGTAACAAAAGCTGTATTGAATCAAATCTCATCATCTCTCGAAACAGTGATGTCAATGTACCACCTGGATTGTGCGTATTGACATGTTTAGATTTCTTCATTGGAGCTCATTTAAAAAGTAATGTCTATTTAACTAGCCAACAACAATTAAACAGCTTAATGACGAAATGGTAATGTACATTGGTGAGATCGAGATTAAAAATTTAAAAATTTTGACCACTGTGAGCCACCGTATTTTTATTCATCTCGCGAGATAATGGAGCGCCTTTTAATCAAAAATTTTCTTTTTGCTATCAGCGTGTGGAGTAACTTAACGCATCATTCCTTACTTATGTGACAGATTAAGGTCCAATGTGGATTACTGACTCGACATTACTCTCTCTGCTTCCATTGTTGTCTTATCTCTAACGTTATTTTGCCTTTCTAGGCCTTCGTAGATTCTTTTTTCAACAGCATTGTGTCACTTCTTATTTATTGCCTGCGAGAATATAATCAAATTTTGGGTTTCAGTTTATATCTACCAGGTTATATCGCAGTAATGGTCGACTTAGAGTATATGATGCATTTTGGTAAACGGCTGTCGTCTATTCTATGCACCCTATTCAGTCATCTACGATGCCTAACAAAGAAGAAATGGCATATCCCAATAAAATGCTTCCTTCAACCAAAGCTTTCTTTCCTGGTGATGCCAAGGGTACGTCGTAACCAGTTATTCCAGCATGTCTTATGTTATACATGTGTTACTACGGTAAGGACAGCTGGTTTGATTACCTTTACTTTTGTACGCATTGTCAGTTGACTGCTTTTCCACAATAAGCGGTACATTCTCCCGCTTTAAAGATGTGTTCTTATTTTTCATTTGGACCGATTGTTTGTTGTTGATAGTAGAACCCAGATATATAAAGTGACCGGTGACTTCATGCCCCACACCATCGATGCTAATGAAGATATAGAAATATTTAGACTCATAACATTTCTGTTTTAACAGCAAGCCTGTAATTCCTCATTTTAATTGAATACTTATATCTTATAACTTAATATGAAAGAAAATGAAATTTAAAAGAAATCAATTCTGTCACAATTTCATGGGAACGTGTGCTAGAAATATTCTGACACATTGAAATGCTTACACTTTATAGTTTGTAAAGAAATGTTAATCGCCGTTGCTAAATAAGAGTAGAGAAACACAAGAGCTTTATATGGATATGTATCATATCTAAAAATCTCTAAATTTGTCTTCATAATATAATATACACATAGTATGTGCTGTTATTATTGCTATAATAAATCCAATATCAATATGTGGGTAAGCCGATTGTGTTTCTTCAATTTTCATTGGAAAGAATACTTGCATACCTTAAAAACCTTAATCTTAGAACATAAGGATATAAGCATCTAAACAGTATGAGATACGTAAAAATTTCAATCATTACTTTGGGCATAATTCATTTCAATTACTTTTAAAATGTGTAGCTCAATAGAACATGATGAAATAAAGCAAACAGGAATTCACATATTTTTCAGTGCAGATGACATTAACATCTTGCACGGCATGACAAACTTAAAAAGAATTTTTTTTTTCAAACTAAAGTTAATTTTAGAGGAAATTCAAAATGTACTCAATAAGTGTATAGACAAACACTCTTTGGAAACCCCAGAAAAATATTGAATTAAACTCTTTCTAGCTTTTCAGGAAGCATTTCATGTGTATATAATTTTAGACTAAATTTACAATTCTATTATGCTTAATATTTTAATGAGCAAACACCTCATACAAACAACGATTTGAAAATCCAAAATGTTCAAGTGCATCAAAATCTAAACTTAAAATAACAAGTAAATTTTAACGCGTGTATGAGAAAACTATGAATGGGAGCTATAATCATTGATACCTTCGAATTTAAGATAAAAACTTAATGCTTAATGACAAATATTAAAGATCGGTTAATTAATGACGCAATTATTACTAGATTTACATGAATAATTTTGGCTAAAATGAGTGGTAGATGTTCTAACTGGAATTCTGATGTTATATTGATATAGGTCGAAAGGTACACTCCAATATTATCTTCATCTAATTGTCGTTTCTAGGCCTCATTGCAAGGAAATGCGTGACGACCGGTGAAAGCCGTACAGTGTGCAAATTCTGGAAACAGTGGAGACTAATATATGTAACTGGATGCTCGGTAATCTAGTTTTCTGAGACAGGAGAACAATGGAGGATGAATTTTTTTGTGTAGTCAGGTATTATCGCCAGGAAACGATGTAAATATGAAAGAGTACAATGTTCCTCTAGCAATATTTATTTATCGAACACCTGATATAACAGACTTCGGTTTTGCTAAAGAAAACAAAATATCAAGCAACGCTATTCCCCCATAATCAGCTTTCATGAATAATTTTTTGTAGAGTTCAATATAAAGTCTTATATGAATGGCTGTACGCACGGGATTGTTTTCTCGTGCGCTCATGTATCATGTTTCTACCTTTAAACATGTGTATTCCGTTGGTGATTATATTCGCAGTACTACGTCATAGTAACATATTAGGATGTATCATTCAAAATTAATCGACGACGACGAAAGCAAATGAATGCTCTATAAATTTTGGTTGTTTAAATGATTTCTTTTGAATCGGATGTAGTTGTTTGAGGCAGTCCACCTGTTCAATCGTGAAAACAACGCTTGTAACCCGGTAACGATCCTGTTAAAGCATCATATATCGTGAGAATACACATATATAGGGAATACAAATGACATTGTCAACCACTAATAACCTATATATTCTTTCAACCTCATACGTTCATATAATTTTATGTCTTGGGTACATCTTTTGGGCGCAATATGCAATATGTTTTAAAACCATGAACCCGTTACCTTAAATGAATACGCCATCCAATTAAATACATTACCACATTTAAAAAAACGGAAACCTCCAATGTACAACTGCTTTTAATATTTTTCGCTTAGTTTCATCTTTAGACATTACTCAAATACACATTTCCGGATCTCATAATATTTGGAGAATCTTAATTTTCGACCAACCTTCACTACATGAAATTGCTGAATATGGATACTTCCATGGACTAGGAAAAGAGATGCACTGTTGTTGCATTGAGTGTCGCATTAACTACCATATCCTCTGGTATGTTAATATTAATCATCATGATTAAACAGAACATTCACTAATCGTGTATTCATCCATTAGAATATTAATAACCAAACTAAAATTTATATTAAAAAAAAACTGTTATATTAATGTTCATATATAAATGTATTAAATAGATAACTTGAATGTCAATAATAGTGAGAAACTTCCTATAAATATATAGCAAATATTGCAGGCTTTACTATAAAATTTTCGTTATGCAACTCTTCAAGTTTAGGATAAGATAAATGATAATAACTAAATTACAAAAGAAATTAATGAAGACGGTTGATATAATGTATTTTGAAAGGATTGAACCTCACAAATGTGTTTGTATTCAACTATGAACCTACATTAATATTTGCCTCATTTATATGTTCGAAATAAAATACATGAGAATGAAAAATTCTACGAATTGGGAGAAAATAATATTAGTGTGGGACAAGCGCAAAAATGTGCCCGAAAGCATTCAGTCATTTAAGTGCCATACGTTTTACACACTTCGGGCGATCATGTCTCGAAATAGACATGACTGACTGGGCAGAAGATTTATCCCGCAGTTGGTTGACATTGCTTTCTGCGGTAGACTGCTTGCTAGTCAAGGCTATAGAACCCCATCTGTCTTATTATTTAACCCATAACTCGAAAGGTGAAACGGATTAATATCTTTCCAAATGGTATTTGTACCTAAGTGAATTCAAGTAATTAAACTGGAATTCGAACTCGGATCCGTGATTTATCGTTCCAAGTCGATATCCACTGCACCTCAACGCACATCCGCAAACAATTATGAATTTAAAATTGATGTTGCAAACCATCAGAATTCATATGATAAGCAATAATATAAAGCGTATATACTTTTGTGATATTTTAAAGATATAAGAAAGAAACATTCGATTTTGATAAAATTAGATTTGTTTTTTTTTAAGACATATTAATTTCTAGAGGTTACACAATGCCGACAATATTTTCACAACAGTTTCTTATGAATAGAACATGTATTATGTGTAAGAAATCACATTTTAGATCAGCTTTAATTGATATATTTTTGTAAAGTGGGTTTTTGTTGTGAGTGTGATTTCATAGATGCATTGTTTTCAGATATACGATTTCTAGCGAAATTGATATTATTGGCGTTTTCGTTTTGTTTTCTGTTTTTGACAGAGAGCAACAGTATTGAGAAATGATTTCATATTATTCACTTTTGCTTTCTCGTAGAGTTCATATAAATGTTTTATATCATAGAATTTAGTTTTGGGGGTGTAATGACTGAACATTGAATTTGATGGGGAACGCCCCTTTGTACATAATAATGGACTCGCCTGATGTGTACATATAATCCTACCTATACAGAGATCGGTAGTTGTAGTAGTTGTAAGGCAGTTGCTTAGTCGGTCAGTAAGGTAGTGCAGAGTTAGTTGGAATTGTTTGGACATAGACTCATTACCCGGACATACTATTTCACTGCAAGACTCTATACATTGATTTTTACTAATAGTATTCTTGAATTGACTAACCCGTGTTATAGTGAGTATATTTTGTTCAATATACCTTACATCGCCATATCTGTTATTTATTTTTTTTGTGTGGTTTCTCACCCAGAATCCACAACAAATTGACGACGAATAATGGAAGAAGTTCATGTGGAGAGAAAAATAAGTCTTTCACGTCAGTCGCCAACAACAAATTGGCGAAAAGGATTTCGAACACGAACTAACGTCAGGTCGAACAACAAATTAGCGACGAAGATCTCGAACTCACGTAAACAAATCAAACAACAAATTTGCGACGAACTCACGTTCATGTATATCCCAAACCGCCTCAACAAAGTTCGCTACGAGGTTTTCGAAATCAAGTCGACCATAAAAAAATTGGCAAAACTATCACAGAGTTATTGAAGAAAAAACTTCTAAGGGTATATAAAGACAAATTTTTACAAAATTTTTCTACGAGATTAATTGCCAGAGAGCAATAGGCAAAAAACCATACCGCTCACGGAATCAAAACAGCAAACTAAGGAACATTTCCAGAAAGGAATACTAGAAAACATTAAAAGAAGTGAGGAAAGACAAATGGAAGTACAAAAGCAAACGCAAAAAGACAAATAGAAATTCAAAAGTAAAATGAAGAAATGCAATCACAACTACAAGAACTATTACTAAAATTACGGCTATAGAAAGGAACACGGAAAAAGAGGAGACGTTTTCGCAAGATGCAATGTAGAACGCTATAGAAACTTTTAAATTGATGAAGGCAAAAATTTTGGACAATTTTACAAGCGATATGAAGATATTTTTAATATCGTCTGCCAGCACTAGAATGAATAAGAAAAAATGAAGGCTTTTTACACAGAAAATTAGGTACGGAAAAACATACTAAGATTGTAGATTATATTCATCCAAAAACGACGAACGATTTAACGTTCGACTAGGCAGTGACAGGACTCACTTAGATATTTAGTCCCAAAATCTCGTTGTTCCATAAAAATGTCTTAATTTCGTAAAAGACAAAAATGAGGAGTATTCAACATTCGCAGCCATCGTCAACAAGTATTGTGACGACTTTAACTTGGTGGAGCTAAATCCAGTCAAATTTAAATGCGTCATATTTGTCCAAGGAATACTTGTTGCTAAAGACAGCAAAATGAGAAAACGAATGCTGACAAAGCTTCAAAATGAGCCAGGTTTAACACTACAAAAACTGTCAGAGGATTGTCAAAAAAGCCTGAGTATAAAGAAAAACAGTGAAGATATTGAAGAATCAAGAGTCGCACAGGTTCGTAAGGTAAAATGCTAATTTACTGTTTTACCATCCCAAAAAGGAAAACAAAATTTTAATGACAAAGAAAAAAGATAAAATCCACTACTAATAGAAACTAGTTGAAATACAAACCTCCCCCTTCTGCATTTTACTGATGTGGTGGATTGCATTGGGTTAAATATTGTCGTTTCAAATACTAAAAAGGCCGAGCGTGTGGAAAGATAAGACACAAGGCAATTGTGTGCAGAAACAAAGACCAACCGAGTAGGGTAAGATCTACTAGAGTGGAATAAGAAAAAGATTAAAACACGTAGAACTTGAAATATTGAATAAGAAGATCAAATTACAATTGGATTCTGTGTCAGACTCAACAATAAACAATCTACCGACATTGCGGAAGCTGAACAAACCGACCATGTTTCACACACAAAAATATTGAATAAGACGATCAAATTACACTTGGATTCAGTCTCAGACTTAACAATAATCAATCTACAAACATAGCAGAAGCTGAACAGGCCGACCATGTTACACACACAAAAACTGCTCGATCTGTAACAGGGAAAAGGAATAATTTGAAGACGAAACTATCGTGAATGTGAAATTTACGAGAGAAACCAAAAAATACAAATCTATGTGATGACAAACACAAACATCTTGGTAGGTACAGAGTGGATGTAGAAATTCAATGTATGTGATTTACACATTAAATTGTATTGTAAAAAAATAAAAAGCGTGCCGAAAGAAGCTATGGAACTGTAAAAGAGAGGTATTCTCAAGCAGGAACAAATTCACAACAAAAATTGAGCAAAAGAAAAATGTGCAACCATATTTATTACACCTATAATTACGGGAAAATTTTACTTCAGAATGTTAAAAAATTACATGGCACATTGGGAAACTGGAACAATTATAATCGGACTAGGAAATGAGATATACAAAATACAGGAAGAAAAATAAATACCCACAAGACACATCAATTAAATACAAAGAAGGAGGGAAGATCCAAGCTCGTCACTCTCAAAAAATGTTATCCCGATGAATAAAACATATTATTGAAGCCGTTGAGAATAGTTGAACCCAAGCGAAAAAAATACTAACTACTCAAGAAAAAAAAAAAAAAAAAAAAAAAAGCTAGGATGGCGGGTGTTGGGGATTGCCACTTTGTACATAATAATGGACTCGCCTGATGTGTACATATAATCCTGCCTATACAGAGATCGGTAGTTGTAATAATTGTAAGTCATTACAACTGCGATTATCACTGTCTGCCCTCTGTCTTCGGGTAGATGGCGCTCTCTGCCTCCGAGCCGAGAGCAATAACCCAGTCGTAGTTCCGCCGAAGAGTAGAAGCACGACTGGGCAAAAATAGACAGACATTTTTTGGCCGGGCCATATAGCCCAGAAATCCCAGTCAAAACTGAACATGTGTCACATATTGCCCTTACTGGGAGGGACAACTAAATATAGTTGTAATAGTTGCAACTCGTTACAACTGCGATTATCACTGTCTGCTCTCTGCCTTCGCATAAAGGGCGCTCTCTGCCTCCTAACAGAGAGCAATAACCCAGTCGTGATTCCGCTGAAGCGTGGAATCACGAGTGGGCAAAAATAGACAGTGTTTTTTGGCTGGGCCATATAGCCCGGAAACCCCACTTATAACTGACCATGTGTCACATGTTGCCCTTACTGGGAGTGACAACTAAATATAGTTGTAATAGTTGTAACGAGTTACAACTGCGATTATCACTGTCAGCCCTCTGCCTTCGGGTAGAGGGCGCTCTCTGCTTCCGTGCAGAAAGCAATAACCCAGTCGTGATTCCGCCGAAGGGTGGAATCACGACTGGGCAAAAATAGACAGATATTTTTTGGCTGGGCGATATAGCCCGGAAACCCCACTTATAACTGACCATGTGTCACATGTTTCCCTTAGTTGGAGGGACAACTAAATATAGTAGTAGTTGTAAAGCAGTTGATTAGTCGGAGAGTAAGTTGGTGCAGAGTTAGTTGGAGTTTTTTTGGATAGAGACTCATTAGCCGGACGTACTATTTCACTGCAAGACTGTATATATTGATTTCTAGTAATAGCATTCCTGAACTGACTAATCCATGTTCCAGTTTGTATATTTTGTTCAATATAACTTACATTTTCTATCTCTGTTTTCATTATTTATTATTTTGTGTTGTTTCTCACCCGAGATCCACAATAGAATTAATGTATGGTTAGTTATGTTTATGTCGTATCAGCCGCAATGTGTTATTTAATGCTGACAGGATTTTTACAAAAGATTTGTATGAATAAAATATATATATATATATATGCTTTTTAAATATGGTTTCATTCAGGTATTTTGTAGAAAGGTTTCTTATTATAGACAGAAATATTTATTGTAATTTATTAACATTCCAAAAATATATTGTTGGTATGAATTTTTCTTTTAAAAATGCTTTTCTCTTAATATGTTTTTCTCAAAAATATTTTGCTGAAATGTTTAATATGAATATCCATTTTTATACTTCTATAGTGTTCTGACTCTACTTTGGGGTTAAATATTTCCTGATATTTAGAACTCTTATAGAACCGAGTAACAACAGTAATTAGGAAGAGGTTTTAGATCCTTACATCTACTCAATCCGCGGCCTCTCTGCAGATGCAGTTCATCGGCATACCCAGTAAAGAGTAGTTTAATAAAAATATAAAGGATAACCGAATAACAAGTATATAATTCTGCATTTATTTGCATTCACACAACTAGATTTGGAAGGACATGAATCTTTTCTGCCGACTGCAAAAGATTAATCAAAATTAACGAAGTGGAAATAATATATTGACTCATTTGCTAGGTCTGCAGTTAAGAAATATGGCTCACTATTTCATACAAAAAAGTTTATAGCCAGAATCTATTATACATATTTATTAGTTAATAATTAGTTTCTGCTTTAAATATTGACTTCATATCTGGTCTGGCACTTCTGCAATATCTTTGTTTGAATATTTTTAATTGTAATGTACATTATTTACACTATATATATTTTTTTGCTGTATTTATCAAAGCATTTCGACAGATGTGTTCACTAACCTTTCTTCCAGACAAATTTAAAGAAGACATGACCAGAATCAAACGTATACTTCAGAATAACTAACCTATAACCATAACACCAACGTCTAAAAAAAGAAAATGATGGGACAAGAAGAAAGACCAGAAAATGACCACGGTTCATATATTTGAAAGCCGTTCCACCTCAGAGATATATCTCTGCACATCAAAATCATACATGAGGTTTGCATGAACAAAACATTCATGTGTTTTATCTATTGCAGTTGGGACTGAGAGTAAAAAGAAGAAACAAGCCCCCTATTCCTACATGTAAGGCTTGAGAAATATCGAAAAGCCTTTGAGAGATAACAGTGAAATCGGGCACGGCAGGTAATATATGGAGAGAAAGAGAGTTAGAATTTTAAAAAAAGGATTTTCTTATTAGGGCTAGCATAGAAATAAGTACAGTATTAGAAAAGGTAATCCACAATAGCAGCAAAAGTATTCAAAATGCGACACTCTTCAGATAAATTACTATGAAAATATTTCTAGAAATGATACGTGTAATCTCTGCTACAGAAAGAACAGTTCAATAACAAAGCAAATTCTCCTTCTTTTATTAATAGTAAAAATAACTTTGTACATAGCAAAACCAACAAACTAAAATTGACAGCAACACACAATACATGGACGCATGGTTGACTTATGAATTTTTTAAGTTAGATTATTGCAAACATGTCCAACAGGATGGAATGATTAAATTTTTGGGGCAGAAGACCTAGTATTTGATTTAATATAATCTTTCGAATTCATGTCAACTGAAAACGTTAGACCAAATGGATCACAAATTATCGGTCAACTGGAGCTTCGCAGTGGTGACGCTTACCACCATCAGCATGATTCTTTAAAGAATTTTTGCAATAGTAAGTAAATTAAAGGAAAGATTGATTATTTAATAATTTTCGACTACGTACTGTGAATGTTTAACTCCGTTTATTTAAGAAATATACTTATTTAGTAAATTTAGTAACAGACGACGAATAGGAATGCAGAAATACACATTCGAAATACATTCGAATGTATTATGAAAATAGAAAATTTCTTTCAAAGCAAAGAAGAATTCTGAACAATAATTATATGTTTAATCATTTATAAATCAGTGAGCGTTGAAAACTTAAAATAAACACATACTAAAATTAGTGTATTTATAATATATAAGAAAATCGGTGGTTTTAGGTTTAATAAGAATTTAAATAGCATTTATACTCACAAACAAAATGCGGGGAAAATGTTTGGAAACTATACCGCTTATAGCAATGAAAAATTTCGGAGACATGGAGTAATCAGAAAAACGTGACTGTGAAATAGGACTGCAGAGGCACTATGAAGAACGTGTAAAATTTGCTAGGAAATATCGAACAACAAACAAAAATGTTGTGCAAAGACATGATCTTTGCTCCATAAAAAATATCTCAGTGGGATGTAATAATTAGAAAAACAGAAGTAGTCCTTAATATATTAGATTCATATGTAGTCGCTGTATTTTATCTCCGTCGTAATATCTGATTTTATTCGCATCATTTCATATATGTAAAATAATTTGAATGAATTAATAATTTGATGTATATTTTATCGAATTCTATTCCGGATAAAATGAATCATATAAAAATATTACTTTCTTTAATTTCCAAATGAAGCACGATTTCGATTTATATTCATAATTTAGGGGAGATTATCATAAATCATTCTCTCTAAAATCAAATTACACGCCGTCAACACTTATGTAATATACAGGGTGTAACTGCAATGGAAATATAAACAATTTTCTCATGAGGAAAAATTGACATTAATTTACTGAGCAGCCAGTACTTATTTTAGTTTGAAATTTCTAAAATCTTTCATTAAAAATAGTTGTTATATATAAAAAGAGATTTTTCAAGTCCACTAGTTGTTATTGCATTTTCCAGTATTGATGAGGTTTCCATACGAAACTGAATGTTTGATGATGAGCAGAATGTTAACCTTTTGTCTGTCATTATTTCATTTTCAAGTTGTTACAGTTTTTGATAGTATTCAAGTGCTGTAGTGCCATTTTTAATAGATCTTTGTTGGTGATTATAGAGCGCCAGTCCGCAATATCCAAAGAAGATTGACAGTTGCAAAGACTTTCAGGCTTTAAACATTCAAAGATTTTTTGAGCGTTAATGTTAGAAATGTTTGTATTTCTTAAACCCGATTGTCAACATGTATATTAATTATATAAACATATAAATATCCACAAATATTAGAACATAGATACTTATTACTTAGTCAGTGTCTGTCATTATTTAAGTAATTAATTCGATTCTACCGTTTATTATACTGCTAAAATATGATATATCTAGTGAAGTGTGTATTTGAAAGAAATGCCATATATAAAATTTAAAAATGATAACAAAGTTTTATAACTTCATTCTTCTGATTTGTAAAACAAATTTATATATTATTAATTTATTTCCGTCCAGCTTAACTAAAAGATAAATGGCACAGAACTTATAAATTCAATCGTTAAAAATTCTTCCAATCGCTGATGCCATTTTAATGTTGGTGACAATGTTTGAGATTCACCTATTCGCTTCGGTCTTCTAAGAAACAAGTCCCATGTTTTAGCTATATTTAAGAAATATTTGTTTCCCGTGGAATATTTTTTCATTGACACAAGGCAAGACAAGGCGATATTCATAGAAAACCCAATAGAAAACAACCTGGTTATCTGCTGGAATGGGTGTTGACATGCTAGGCACAGCACGAGAGAAAAAACTCATTTCTTTCTATGCTATTGAAAACAAATATGACTACACATTTATCAAATAAAATGAAATTATTTTTTCTTCTCGCAAACAAGAGAGTGTTTCAGTGCATGTAACTATCAGATGTCAGCTATAATTCAAAAGGTGTACAATGTGCTGAAAGCAAAAACCACTTGTTCTCATAAAGAATCCTTTCCCATGATAGACAGCTGAAAAGAAACAAAACCATGATAAACGGTCAGCAGATTTTATTTTCAATAGAAAACCAGACAACGTTGATGAATGATATGCATTTAGATACTTGTGAAAGAAAATTACATCGTTGATTTATTACATGCGATGTGATGAGATATATTATTATTATTATTATTATTATTATTATTATTATTATTATTATTATTATTATTATATGGAGGAAGGCGCAGAACGTAAACAAAATGATATTTGAGTACTAATATACGAAGCCCAATAGAAACATCACAAAACCAAGTCTGGAATTGATACACATGTCCCCTGCAACAATTATGTCCTTGTCCTTGTTACTGAAGAAGTAATGGCATCATAACAATTTTTACTGGCCAATTAAAAAGTAACACACTTACATAATTCAGAATTGACATGTATAAAGCCGTTTGTAATGTGTGAGCTGTACTAGCGAGTATAATTTGTTTAGTGGTTTTAAATGTGAGACCTGCAAAAAGTTACTGAGTCTCTCAGAACCTTATCTAATCGACACAAAAGCTTCAACTACAATATTAATTTATAATGTACTAATATGCCACAAATATTTTTGTAGATTCCTGCTATAAGATCTTGTTAGATTTGAAAATCTGCAGTAATGCAGTTTTAATAAGAATGATGATTCTGTTCTTCTGGACTTTGGTCACGATATCTGGACGATTAGATTTGATTGCTTATTTGTGATATTATAAAGTCCCATAAATTTGTTTCAGGTTTTTTCTCTTTACTCATGTCTGGGTTGTGTGCGTACAAACTTCTTGCAGTTTCTTTCCTGTAAGATTTGCATATTTCCACTGCAGATACTTGTCTACTCTACCATGACGAATTTTATATTAAGTTGTTGATAACAGACTGCAAACTGAAACAGTTGTTTCTGAATGTTTGTCAGAGAATCTGCATTTGGGGGTCAACATAATTTCCAGTATGTGTGCTTAGTAATTTCTTTAGCAGCATTGATCCTATGTAGCAAGAAATAATAATAATAATAATAATAATAATTATTATTATTATCATCAGCACAATCATTCACGTCCAAGGTATTAACATTTTACAGCCCATTGGTTAACTTAAATCCGTGGTATACAATTCGTAACTCTAAGAGACGTCTGACCTAACATCATCTATTCATGTCTTGTGTATAAACTGATTTACAGTTATTTAAAATTACTTAACCACCTAGAAAGAATTACCGAGAGAATTGCCATTTTTATGTAAATTGATGTAATGCAATATTTCCTTGATAAGAAAAGAAATGTAAAGTTTCAGATATATATTTTCAAAAACATTATAATAGCTGTTTAAACAATGCAGAATTTTGATATTAGAATCAAGGATTCTTCATGTTTCCTTCATTAAAATTAGTAAAAAACAATAAGGGTACCGAAATTTTGCATTCGGGATCCTAAATCGATATACGAATTTTATTGAAGTCTAAGACGCTTAAAGCTTATTTCCTAAATATCCATTCAGACAAAACACACAAAAGGACACAGAAGTAACACAAATGCTTGAAAAGAGAAATTCAAATATAATTATAGCGATATATACTCAAAGATCAGTTTTCCCCAGTTTCTTTAAAGGGACCGAAATATAAATTGTATTCAAAATTACGCAGAAATAAAAATAACACTGACATCTCATTTTAACAGATATATTTACCAATATTTACACATTTAATAAGGTCACTATTGGCCTTAATCTCGATTTTAAATGACCTCAGAATCTTTAGCATCACTCCTGGATGGTTTTCTAATTTAAGTTAGTGAATATTGTTATAATCATTGCCTTTAGTTTATCTTTGGTGTTATTAAGAATTTTGCTATTTTCTAGCTCAAATTTGCCCTAAATATGGTATTCAAGTAATGCTAAAATTGGGGGAGTTAGATTGCGAGGTGTACTGAGTAATGTGGTCGCAAATGTTATCTAACAATCATAGATGAGGCCTCCAGGCTGTTTGGTGTGTTGTAGAGTTTTGTTTTGTTTTGTTCTTACCAGATAAACGTTTTATCCAGCAGCCATCACCTTTACACAAGGCAGCACTAACTCTCCAAGTCAGTTGATCTAGGTTTCAATGTTGAGTCTGAGGCCCTCACCAACAAATTTGGGCGTTTGTTTTGCACCAGAATAATAGAATGAGTTTTTCGAACTGCTGTATCTTTGTAAGCACAAGTAGACTCATCAGACCTTTCTAAATAATCTGCGCCCTCCTTTACTTGAAACCCAAACTCTCTTAAAGGTTCGTAATTGAGATTTCTGCAATAATTTCAATATGCTTTTTTCTCTCGCAGATGGTGCCTAACATTAACTACTAAAGAGTACAGTCGATTAAATCAAAAACAAAACTCGCAACTCACAAAATAAAAATATTATCTGGCGACAATTTATCCATCGCTACTTGTACAGTTTTATTTTTTTCTATTCCTAATCAAGCAATAGTTTCTTTGACAAAGGTGGTCGCAGGTTAGATCCCTGCCAGTGAAAAGTTTATCTTTACTTCGATTTCTCGATTGTGTAGATAGATAAATGTGTTACATTAATGAGTTAATAAAAAATAGTGTGTCTGTCTATATTTCTGGGATGAGGTATTATTTACAGTATTTACATTATTCAGGCTATTGTCCTCATTTTGTTGCCATTTGTACGGCGTTTCGGCAAGGAATGAAGTTATACCCCAGTAATTGTAATGAAGGGTTCGGTTCGAAATTCCTTACACCTGAAGAGGGCCGGTGTGTACAGCGACCGAAATATCGTACAAATGGCACCAAAAATGAGGACAATAATCCGAATTATGCAAATACTTTAAATAGAATATCTTTTTGAAAAGAAGTAGCCCTTGTAATTATCTTTTACAGTAACTTTCCCAATGACAAAAGTTTGCCTCCCATTGCATTTTCTATAAGTGTATTAATAGTAATTGCTGTGGTGATTACACTCTTGAAAGTTTAAAAACTGTACTGTACTGGATGTGTGTTGTGGTGCAATGGATACCAGCAGGGAAAGAGAAATCAAGTTCTGACTCCAGTTAAATTCGTTTCATGCACTTACGCTGAAATACCATTGAAAAGATGTATAAATCCATCTTTTCTCCTTATAGCTATGGTTGAATAGCAGAAAAGATTGGGTTCTATAATATTGGTCTGCAACCAATCTACCGCAGAAAGAAATCTGCTCAAAATCTGCGTAACCATTCATGGATCGAACGGGACATGATCGCCATAACGTGTTTCATGTATGGCACTTAACCGACTAACTTGCTAGACTGACAACGTGATCTAACCAATTTACATTCATGCTGGCTAAATGTAACAATAAATACTTTGATAACAAATTATTTTCTCACACTTCTCAGATTTTGGTATATCTGCCTATTTTAATCTGTAAAAATGTAAATACAATATCAACCGTTATCTGATTTTCTCCTGAATTTTCTTCCTCTATTCCTCTTTCTAATTTTTCCACATTCAGTAAATTCTTGTCTTAAGGCTTACTTTTTGGTGAACTTTATTAAAAGTAAAATATGATAGATATGTGTGTAAGATGGTTGGTATTAATTTTAAGTGATTTTAAGGATAAGAAGAGTTTTATATAAAAATTAAATAATACAATTATTTTTGTCTGAAAAATTAGCCGAATTGATTAAAAGTAGAAATAACAGATTCAATGATACAATGAGTGCAAAATGGCTTTTGTCTGGGTGGGAGTAAGTAAACTTATCAAATCTAGTTTGTTCAAATATTGTCAATGTGTTTGAGAATTTGTTATCCTTGTTCAAATTTCGGCCTTCAGAATTTCCTGTTTAATGATTACCACGAAAGCTTGTTGGAATAGGCATCTAATAACAGCAAGTAAGTTTTCTCCTCTTCCACTGGAAGTCGAAATGTTTGACATTGTTTCGTCAGTTAGCATTGACTCGTTTGCAATTTTTCAACTATTCAATATATATTAATATATATAAATACACAGACATGGCAGTCTTAAATGTGTTTTTTTTTCTTTTATATACCGTTACTTTGCGTGCCCGTTCTAAGCTTATCAACTGAGGACAAGTGATCGTGCTTTGGAAGATCCGAGATTAATAAACGCAATGTAGGCGGAATCGACAGAAGGTCAGGAAGTTTGGCTGGACTCATCAAGGAGTTGTGTTATAATAATCTTTATTGTATGAATCCTCTATCTCTTTTTAAGGTGAATATATCAAGAAAGAAAGTCAATTAAACTACAGTAAGATAGAATTAATAATAACTCATTAAATCACATATTTCTTAATTCATGGATTAACAATGTTCTAATTATCTCAGGTTTTTAATTAAAAATACCAATATACAAATTGCTCATCGAAATAATAGATATACAAGTTACATTGGTTATTAATAGAATATATGTCATTGAATACTGTATAGTCTCATCAGATAGCAGAAAAGATTGAAGCCATATTGAAGCTACCGAATACTTTTGAGAATATTATGAACGAAATATTTTAACTATCGGGAAGTTTTAAGGAGGAAATGATGAATTCAGATACGGAGAAAAATGGTAAAAATTATAAGAATGTGTAATCATAAGAATTTGTAGAGATCCAGATTAAGTTATGCATAAGCTTCGTTTCCATGCGTTAAGAAAAACAGTATGAAATCATTTATGTCGTTATTGCTTTTGCAATTTGTGAGATGCATTCTTTTGATAAACCGGCCTTATATGAGAGATTTGCTAAATCTTTTAATGAAAAGATTCCCACAAACATTCGTGAACTTACGAGAGTTTAATGGCTCTAATATAATATCCCATATATTCTTTCCGCACCTCAAAAAGCATATGGATTAAGTCCGTTGTGTCCTATAAAAATTGAGCACTCTCTATAAAATCCCTTTCTGTGTTTATATAATAACCTGCGATTCATTGTATAATTACATTTAGCTAGATTTATTAGAATTCTTTGCGTTATTACTTGATCGGATTCTATGAAATCGCAAAACAATTATTTGATGAAAATCTTGGGAGAAAGCTGTTATCAATTTCTTTTACGTGCATAACACAAAAAAAGGCATGGCGTCCTTTCGAACATTTTATCTTCAAAAGACTTTATAATGATAATTATTTTTATACCTACTGAGGCGTTTTAGGTTGTAGAAAGGGACGCGAAAAGGGAACGCTATTTTGCATTTTTCTCTAACATGTATATCAGTCAGTCTGTTAAGTGTAATAAGTGATATACACTTGAGCGATCATGTCTCAGAACAGACATGACAAATGTTTATCCCGCAGTAGGTTGCTATTACTTCCAGCGATACACTGGTTGCCATAAAACCTATTCTGTCCTGTTATTTAACCCATAACTGAAAGAAAGATAAGGATTAATACATTTTCCAAGGTTACTTGCGCATAAGTGAATTCAAGGAATTCAACTGGCATTCTTAATCGGCTCTCCGACTTCTCGTTCTGAGCCAATATCCATTGCACCATAATGCACATCCGTAAAATATGGGGCACCTAGTAAGAATTGAACTTACGACTAAAGTTTAATTGGTTTAAACGAGAAATGCTTGTTAACCATTACACATTATATAATTTTGAAAGAATGAATGTAAGTGTGGTAACAGATTGGCCTAGGATGTGCGCTGTGGTCCAAGAGATATCGACTTGGAACGAGAAGTCCGGGATCTGATTTCGAATTCCAGTTAAATTCCTTGCATTCACTTACGCACAAGTATGCTTGTGAAAGGTACTAATCTTCCTCTATTTATGGGTTAAATAATAGGACAGATTGGGTTCCATGGCCTTGGCTGGCAACCAGTTTACCGCTGAAAGCAATGCAAGCTATTGCGGTTTAATCTTCTGCTTAGTCTGCCATGTCTCTTTCGAGGTATGATCGCCCAAAGCGATCATCTCCTATGCCAATTAACTAGCTGACTGGATTGACAAAATCTCTCAGTTTTTTTTTTAGTACATCGCATGTACTATTCTACAGTTTTTTTTTACTTGCAACTCTTGATCTGGGAAATCCATTTCAATTTTTTCTTTCTTTCTTTTTTCTTTCTTTATTTCTTCCCTTTCTTTTTCTTCTTCTTCTTCTGCTTGTTTTCATTTTGATTGAACAACTTTTTATTCTTCTTTATCCTCGTTTCATTATTATTTTTATTACTATGATTATTATTATACACCTACAATATTCAAAAATGTAAACGTAACGCCAATCGCCATCTTCTACTTTGGTAAAACCTTTTATTTTATTGTTTTCTCTCCTCATTAATATCTTCTATTTTTCTTCCACATTTCAGAAAACGTTGACTAACAGTCGAAACTACTCCTTGTTTGATGCAAAAAAAAATTAAAATCGGCAATATTAGCATGCATAATACTGCAGATTTTTCAACATTATTTAAACATAATTGTATAGTGAATTAAATATTTAAGCGACGTTTTCAATATGAAAACGGATAAACATTTTCCGATGCTCGAGGCAGACAAAATAAATTTCATAAAATCTTTAATACTGATGGGGAATAGATCTCAACTTTTGAAATCTGTCATTACAATATACCATAAATCGTTTAATTAAAAATTTATGAACAACTTATTCAAAAATGGCAATCAATTTTTCTTTCTATTTTCTTATTTTTTTATATATAATTATCAGGAAAGCTGAAGAAGGTTTCTAATTCTTGTGAGCTGTCTTAAGGAATTTTCTAATTATCTCTTTCCAATTAAAAGAAAAAAATTGCCTCGGGAGAAATCAAAGAATGATTTCATTACAGCGTCTTGAGTGCTCGTTTCAATCTCCACATCCCACTCTCGCCATCTCCACACATATCAGTTCGTACACTCGGCAATATTTAAATACCAGTACGAATGCCATCGCATATCTTGGAATTATTTAGAAAATTACACAAATAGATAAATATGAATACTCGCGTTATTTGGTGTTTTGTGCTTTTATCAATAATAACAATAATAATAACAATAATAATAATTATGATAAAAATAATAAATAAAAGAGAGAAAGATGATCACAATACTTGAATGATTAAGTAGCAGAAGGAAAAGACGGAATAAGGAGGAGAAACTACAGAAAAATTAAATGAACAACCATAGAATATAGTACATATGGTTTAAGGTTTAAATCGACATTGTTATATGAAAAAAATTGAACGAAAATGCACGGAAATATTCTAAAAGTAAAAGAGAACAAAACAAGTAAACAATAATTTAAAGATTAAAACAACAACAACAACAAAAACAACAACAACAACAACAACAATAATAATAATAATAATAATAATAATAATAATAATAGGAGCGAACAAGATGAAGAAGTTCAATCAAAATAAAAATAAAAATAAATAGATGAAAAAGAAAAAATAAAGAAATGAAACAAAATAAGAATAAGTAGAAGAAAAAGAAAAAGAAGAGGTAGAGAATGAAGAAGAAAAATTGATGTCAATCAAAAACAAAAATAAAATATGAAAAAAATGAATAAAAAAGGAAGAAGAAAAAGAAGAAGAAGAAACCAAAATACAAGCATAAAGAATAAATGAAGGGAAATGAAAAACAAAAGGTGGAGGTGGAAGAACAAAAAACGAAGAAGAAATGTAGTAAAAACAAAAACGAGATGTTGGAGACAAAAAAAGAAAAGCAATAAGAAGAATTAAAAGAAGATGATTATAATGAAGAAGAAAAAGAAGGAATGCGACCAAAATAAGGAAACAGAATATGTAGAGGACAAAGAAAAATAAGTAGTAGAGATAGAAGAAGAAGAAGAAGAAGAAGAAGAAGAAGAAGAAGAAGAAGAAGAAGAAGAAGAAGAAGAAATGCATCTCTCCACAAAATAAACAACAGAAAGCGCCAAGGTAAAGGATCGTGTTATAGGGTATGAAAAATATAATAACTGTCCCCAATATGGCAGTAAATGCTGGACAATTTCAGAAATATTTTTAGACAGAAATTACAGAAAAATGTTGAAATTACCTTAGACGGGGATCAGAGCAATACAGCAGATTTAAAATGAATATAAATACAAAGACATTTATAATACGTATAATTAAAATGCGACATTTGTGATTGGTGAGGACATATAATGAGTTTAGGTTTGAAGTATATCCTACAGCATATAATGAAAGACAAACGAACAGAGTAAATCATCAAGTGACCTTCGTAAAAAAGCTTGATTAAATGGATTGCTAAATACAATGAAGGTTAAAACTTTTTGTTAGAAGAGCCAGGAATAGCCACATCCCGAAGAGAAGCTAAAGAAAAAAACTGACTATTGATGCTGAATAGGCTGTAAAAGCCTGACCAAGATACAATCAACAAATCTAGTTGGCATAAAGGTTAAAATGACTTTATAAAAGAGGTAAAGGTAACATACTAAGAGATTATGATCATATTATGGTGATAGATTTGCTAAAATACTCACTTTGAAATTATGAAAAACGATTATCCTCAACAAAGAGCAAATTATTAACAATAATAATAATTTAATTTCTGCTAAAAACTACGTTATGAATCATTGTTAGGATGTTAAAAAATAACATATAAAAGTACAAAACAAATCAGGAAAATAAGATACTTTCTTGGTAAAAAGATTCTATTGCTTAAACACGACAATTTATTCAGATGAACGTTTCCCTGGAAATATTTTGTTAAAATCTTAAGATATATAGACCTAAAGTAAGAAATACCAGATGTGACATTTTAAGCAACCGAAATTCAAATAATAAGAGCAATAGTTAATTCGTTCCACTCGTTCCTCAGAGTGAGCGAAAAGAGGTCGCCATATAGCACGATCCTGCGATTTTTCTGCTCTTTTCATCCAGGTCAGATCCATATCTTCTACAGACTTTCTTCAGATTTTTGAATGGTCAGCCCATTCGGTTAGGTATCTCACCGAGCTTGCTATTCTGCAGTGTGGAATCTTTCGTCCATGAAAATTCCCCTGACATCTTAGCCATTTCCGAACTCAATATTAAACATTTACTACCCTTCTCTGATTTCTCGTTTCTTGGTTACATTCCCGTCTTAAGGAATCACGCCATTGTCCATATGCATGGCCGAGTGGTTATGTCAGCGAACATCTCCCTCTCACTAAGGTGATTTCTCTTGGAACACTTGATCATAAATTCATGTCTCCTTTCACGACTAAAACCCGTTAGCTCTCCTTTATTTATCTAAAGCTTCTCTTTCTCTCCCCACTGTTTCTTGCTAAGCAGCATACTCGACTATATATATAAGGCCATTTTTCTACACGGTCTCAGATATATTTGTGTTTGGTGATTTAATGAACACCATGACAAATTGATAAAAACTTTTTACTGATTCTGCTGGCATCAACATTTTGAATGTGTTGTTTGCTGATAGAATGTATTAGCGTCTATCAACCCGCAAGTATGGCTCCAGTTTCGGCTTGTATAATTTTTTAATATATTTTTAAATAATTTCATTATCTATATACCCTAACAAACATATTATTTTTTCCGTTCTTCTTCCCTTTAATTTATGTGGTAGATTTTAAAGTACATAGATTTCACATGCAAAAAGAAATAAAAGTACTGACAGGACAAAAAACCTGCTCCTCAACGGGATGTATAAAATCTAAGGATGGAACGATCAAATTGGAGAAAGAGGAACTATTCTAGTGGTGGGATGAATATACAAAATGTCCATGACAAGAGAGAGCAACCAATTATAAACAAAGATGACGATGGACCAAAATATTAAAGTTTGAAGTGGAAGCTGAAAAGTCCAATCTGAATAGAAAAAAATAAATGGTCTAGACGGCATTGTAATAGATCTGCCGATAGCCCTAGAAGTATTACATAGAGAAAATTTCAGAAAATAAATAGAAATTATAATAGTGGTGTAATACCAGATGACCTCAGCAATTTGATCTTCATTGCACTGTCTAAGAAGCTAGGTTAAAAAAAGTGCGAACTCCACAGGAGAATTGTTTTAATGAGCCATATTACAAAACTGATTGTCCGAATCCTGATAAATAAAGCGAGAAGCAGAATCAGTCCTGAGATACGTCGAGAACATTGCGGGTTCGTCAAAGACTGTGGAACAAGGAATGCCGTATTTATAAGGGTGCTCTCCGAAAGTGCAAAACAGATGAAGAAGAACCTGTACCTGTTTTATCGATTATAAAAAAGGCATTCAACAAAATATGCCACAAAGAATTGATGGAGATGGTCGGCAACCTCGGCATATTTGGGAAATGCATAAGAGTAATTAGAAATCTCTATTACCAGTAAAGCGACTCCATACGGACAGGTAATGACTTCAGCAGATATACAAAGATAAAAAAGAGTGTAAGACAAGAATGTATCTTTTCAGCAGATCTATTAAAATCGTACATCAAAACTATTCTGAGGACCCTAAATATTATGTCAGGATTTGTCATCAGAAGACATTTGAACAACATAAGGTACGCAGATGATACAATGTTGATAGGAGACAGGGAAAGGAAACTACAAAAAGTCTTACAGAAGGTAGCTGAAGAGAGTGACAAGAAAGGACTACAAACAAAATTCAAGAAAACCGAATGCAGAATCATCAGCAAAAAGTGCAGCTCAATATACCAAATACAGGTAGGGAATACTAAAATCAAGCAGGTACAAAAATTTAAATACCTGGGAAGTGTTTTAACTGAAGACCGAATGTGCGACGTAGAGAAACGATGGCAAATTGGCATGGCGAAATAACCATTCCATAGTTGAGTAAATTATTAAAAACAGGAAAATTTCGCTAGAAACAAAGAAAATATTACTAGATTGCTATGCGATGTCAGTTCTTCTATATGAAAATTTGTGCTGGGCAATATCAGCGAAGATGAAGGGAAAACTGGAAGCAATTGAAATGTGGTTCTATAGAAGGATGCTGCGGATACCATGAATCAAGCAATGACGAGGTTTTGGAAAGGATGAAAACGAAAAGGAAATTTATATTGAGCATCAGGAAGAGACAGCAAAAAATTTCTGGGACATGCAATTAGGAAGGAAGGTTTGGAGAACATGATACTAACAGACAATATACAGGGAAAAAGAGACAGTGGAAAGCAGTGGATAACATGATGGTGAATGATGGAACGAGGGTTCTGTGTTGTAACAAGAGAAAGCATGCTGATATATCTGTCTTTTTCATTCTACTCTTCTTGCCTAACATTTGTCGCGGCTGTTTTCCCAACGCACGTTTCTTCTCTTTCTGTGTTTTTTTTCATTTCTTCCCTTTTCTCTTCTATATCTTTTTCCCTAACTACCATTTTATTTTGTTTTTCTTTGTACTCATTATTTTTCATTTTCATTTTCCCCAACTCTTGTTATTGTGAAACGCATTTTTTATTTCTTTTCAATTATGTAATCTTTAAATCTCGTTTTCAAAGATCAAGTTTGAATACAGTTCGCCAACTTTTATTTCACCTGCCTCTTCCATACCCTGTGTAACCACGCCTCAACCCCCATTTTTTAAATAAAATCTGTTCTCCTTTTTATCACTCTGCCATTGTTCTTTCTTCTTTCTTTTCTTTCTTTTTAAATGAACTCCCGGTGTATGGATTTCTTTACCAATTTTTCATTATAAACTCATTGCTCCCTGACTGTTTAAATGCAACAACAGTATTTCTTTTATATATTCTTGATTCCAATATTTATCTTGTGTTTTTTCGACATACCCTGTACCTTTCATATTCCTTTTCTTACCCATGTGCACCAGTAGCATTCCTGTCTTGAATGGTATGAATCGATTAAAATAATAATAATAATGTTGTGTGGAATTACCTACACACTAATATGAACTCTACCGGAATACCTAAATACAGAGAATTATCTACTCACGGGGTTGTAGTAAGTAGCAGCAGCTACGATACTCATTTCTTAGTACGCCGTTCCGGCGCTACGTACTATTAAACTCTATTTCCTCTGTACACTGTTCTCTTTTGTAATATGCTATTGATTCCAACCATATACCATATCCGATTTTTTCTTGTGAATCCTTTCCCAGGGACATATAAAATAATAATAATAATAATAATAATAATAATAATAATAATAATAACAATAATAATAATAATAATTCTATTATTACTATTCTGCATATTATTATTATTATTCTGCATATTATTATTATTATTCTATTATTACTATTCTGCATATCATTAATAGCACTAACCAGTCAACTTAATAAGACAGAATGTGGTTATAAAATAGGCCAAAAGAAAATAAGCCATCTATTTTACATGGATGACTTAAAGTTATATGCTAAGAATGATAATGAGCTGGAAGGTCTTCTGCAAACTGTAAAATGCTTCAGCGAAGACATTGGAATGAAATTTAATTTGAATAAATGTGCTAAAGCTACAGTTTTACGTGGATCAATACAAGAAACATCCTCAATTAGCCTAGACCCTGCTGTAACAATAAAAGAATTGAAACCAGAAGAAGCTTATAAATACCTAGGTGTAAATGAGAGCGAAAACATTCACCATAAAAAAATGAAAGAAATAGTGCGTAAAGAGTACTATAGAAGGCTACGAATGATATTAAAAACTGAATTAAATTCACAGAATAGAGTTATGGCCATTAATAGCCTTGCAATCCCAGTTGTCCAATATAGCTTCAACATCTTAAACTGGACTCTAAACGACATCAGGCGAATGGATGCTAAAACAAGAAAGCTTCTTTCTAAGCATAGGATGCATCACCCAAAGGCTGATGTAGACCGTCTATACATACCCCGTAAAGAAGGTGGAAGGGGTCTTATTCAGCTGGAATTGTCATACAAGACAACAACTATTGGCTTACTAACATACATAGAAACAACAAAGTATTGGATGATACAATTAGTAAGGCAACATGAAGAAAGAAAGAAAAAATATTCAATAATAAAAGAAGGCAGTAAATACAAACAAGAATTACAGTTAGTAGATTCTGTAGAAAAGCAAAACAGTAGCCAAGAACCAACTATTGCGGCAAAAAATATGAAAATGAAAGCCAAAGATAAAGCTCTTGAAAAGATGAAACAGCGCTGGCAAGACAAACCTCTGCATGGCCAATATCCAGTACGTGCCAATAAATCCAATGTTGACAAAGTTAATACTCATCGATGGTTACGTGCATCTGGATTAAAGTCTGAAACTGAAGGATTTATACTTGCAGCACAAGACCAAAGTCTTTTCACGAGAAACTTTCAGGCAAATATTATGCATAATAATATGGATCCAAAATGCAGGTTTTGTGATAAACACCAAGAAACAATAGACCACCTAATCTCAGGCTGTTCTGTGCTTGCCCCAAACGAATATAAAAATCGCCACGATAGAGTTGGGCAATATTTACATTGGGCAATGTGCAAACATTATGGAAAAGCTGTAAACAAACACTGGTATGAACATCATCCAGCACCGGTTACAGAAATAGAAGATGTAACCATTCTATGGGATTACACCATCTACACAGACAGAAAAATTGAAGCAAACAGGCCAGACATTATTGTTAAAAACCAGAAGGAGAAAACTTGTCTATTAATTGATATGGCTTGTCCAGCGGATTGTAACATAGCAATCAAGGAATTTGAAAAACTGTCAAAATATAAAGACCTGGAAATTGAAATAGAAAACATGTGGAAATTGAAAACAAGAGTTGTGCCAGTGATAGTAGGTGCACTTGGAATGATAAAAAATGGAACAAAACAACACATTGAAAGAATCCCTGGAAACCCCAGCTTAAGAGATATACAAAAAATTGTCTTATTAAGTACAGCCCACACACTAAGGAAAACGTTATCTATGTAATGCTGGGGATGATAGGGAGGATAGAAAAACATGAAATGGAGTCATAACAACACGCCACTACCTGCCTTAGGTCTCCCCGCAGACTTGGTTGGTAGTGAGACCAATGCAGAAATCGAAATATGATGAAAAATGACATAATAATAATAATAATAATAATAATAACGAAGGATAATCCGTCTTTTATGCATAGAAGTACTGCAAAGCAAAGATGCCGACATTTCTATACTGCATTTATTTTTTTCCGAAATACGTTCGAATCTTATTAATCCCATTTGCACTAGTTCTCATGAAAAAAATTAGCGATTATGGTTTATCCAAATTTTCTATTTTTGTAGAAATTTTCCATTTTTAAAAAAATTATTTTGCTAATTCTAGCATTCATATACTCATTATCCATCTTGCGCGCTGTTTCTCTCTTCCATTTCTTGCCTTCTGGTATGACCAAGGACGCATTTCAAAAGCTAAGCAGAGTACTGAGATACAGGAAAATCTCACTGGAAGCAAACAAACATGTATTGGATTACAATGTTGCATCTGTCCTTCTGTATGGCAGTTGATGTTGGACAATCAAACATGAAGGAGAGATTGAGGCAGCAGAAATGTGGTTTTATAGAATGATGCTGAGGATAATATAGACTTAGCACGTGAAGAGCGATGAGTTTTTCGAGAGGAAGCAAACGAGAAAAAATCTCATACTTAACATCATGAAGAGAGAGTCCCTGACATAGTAATGTGGAAAAAGGGAGAATCTAATACTCAAAGGACGGATAGAAAGGAAGAATGACAAGGGAAAACAGTGGGAATCATATTTGAGAAGCTTTATCAATAGGTGGCAGGGCGGGGTTTGTGAGAGATGCAAAGAAGAAATATATTGAGAACGACAAATGACAGTGTAAAGTGGAAGACCATGATCACCTACGCATTGAAGGAACACGGGAAATGAAGACCTTGTCCTGAGAGTATCAAATTTGCTAAGCACTATTTCTTTATTTGAAATAATTCGCATATTATAACGTGAGTCAATGAGAGTAAACACGCCCCCTTTATATCATGAAAGTTTACTAAATATTTATTAGCAGTAAGAATCTGATTTAATTTCTAGCGCTGTTTTCCGGGATATATGTGAACTCTCGGAGCAGGGATTGAAATTTACACACATATGTTTTAATTCAATATTCTTCAACGTTTCAATCGACGAGGAAAAAATCTTTGACTGCTTATCATCAGAAAACCATCAGAAAACACAATGAGACTTACCATCAGAAAACACAATGAGACTTGCTTTTTAATACATAGCTGGGAAATACGAAATTTCGTTAATACATTTGCTGGATTTGTAATAGAGTAAACATATTAGTCTATATTCTAAACTCGATACGGCCATTTCAGTTTCTGCCTTGCTAAGCATTACACCGTCCGCATTTCACACACAGACACACACACATACACACAGATATTCACATACACACAGACACACACAGACACACACAGACACATCCACACAGATACACACACACGTACACGCAGACATATACACACAGACAAACACACAGAGGATGCGATGGGTAAACTTTCACGAAATTTGTTTTTTCTCACAAACGCCTTTTTGTTGATTGTTTTCATTTTGTTGACTGCACAGTTAAGTAGGGTCAGTTGGGCATCGTCTTGGAGAAAAAGATCAACAGAAATTTGGAAATGGCATGTTTTACTAACTGGCATTCACACCAGAAGATCAATTACGTACATTTTATAATCTTTTCCTGTCAATTTAAAGAAAGTCTAGAGAATTCGTAAAGATTGGCACGATATATCCCTTCAAAATCATGTTTTTAAAAGTTAGCACGAGTGATGTCGATGCTATACCACCATTCATTTTCTAAAAGGGTCCCCAAACGGAGGCCTACATTTCTAAACTTAAAGAAGAAGTGCTGCTTTTCGATCGAGAGGGTGGCTGCTTGGCGATCCTAGGTCTGATAATGTGGCATTATACAACGCCACACAAGCAGGAGAATGCAACTACAGCTGTCAGATAATTTATCTGATCACAAAACCACTTACATCTGCTGATCTGACTTTTCATACTCCAATCCCCTTGATTATTATGTGTGACGTGCATTTGAGCGAGGGACGTTCAGATCCAAACATAACCCGAAGGCAGTGAATAGAGCAACTTTCACCAACTTTGTAAATGAGATCACCCAGAAAATCTGCAGAAGTTTCCAAGTCTTCTGGAGACATGAAAATTTTATTGAATAAATTTAGTCTTTAGTATTTCAAAATATATTTGTATAATTTATTTAAATATATCTGTTAAAATAAGATGTTAGTGTTATTTATATTCAAACATAACTTAGACGACAATGTATCCATCGGATTAATGAATCAAGTTCAGGATAAACTAAGTTATGTGCTGATGAACGGAAAACACATTAGAGACAGAAAAAAGAGCGCTGGATTGCTATTTAATATCAGTACATATATGGCAATGAATGCTGGAAGATCTCCTCATGGATAAAAAGTAACAAGGAAAGAGCCGAAATGTGCTACTGCAGAAAGAAATTGACTAAGTCTAGAACTAAACTGCAATAGAAAACCACTGATACTCAGAATAACGAAAGAACAGTTTGAAATCAGGAAGGGAAGCACAGAAAACCTAACACTCAAGAGGCGTACTAGATTTCAAAAGAAATGCAACGTGACTCCTGTCTGACGTGGTTACGTGAATAGATTGCGAAACAGGTTGGGTGCACACGTGATAGGATATTGTGAAGAGTTACGATTTTCTGTCATGAAGATACGAAGCACAGAAAAGAAGATGTCGCAATTTGTGACAAGATGTATGTGCGTGTCTTTGCTTATACAGTGCGCTGTTTCACTACGGAACATACGCACACATTACAATCTGGAAAAAATTCAAACAGCTAAGCGAATTAAATAAATGGCTGTCAAAGCAAATTTAGATATAAGAAAAAGATATAATTTATTGCTAAAACGTAGATAAAATTTTGTGATCGCCTACGTCCTGGAAAACATTTTAGTGAGAAGAAGAAGATGATGATGATGATGATGATGGTGGTGGTTGTGAAAAAGAAGAAGAACAAGAGAAGATGAATTCATGATGATATAATAATATTCGATTGGTTAATTTCTGATAAAATTCAACTGATTGAATTTTTTCTCTGTGCGAAGGTAAATTTCTTAATACAAAACGGTAAAAGCCTAACTGTAAGAAATAAGAAAAAGGCCTTTTGAATTTTTCTCATAACTAATTGCTCTATTGAGGTATTATCTATTAATTCATTATCTTCCCGTATACGTATGTCCTCTGGCAAGAGACAGATAAGTCACTAATCGAACTTTATAATTCGGATAGAAATATTTTTTCTTATTTTTTTATCTTGATGCGTTCTCCCTGAAGCTAAATATCTTCGAGCAATTACTAAACCTTTTTTGTATCTTATATTAATCCTAATTTGTTTTAATGAAATCCTTTCTTTTTGTTTTATGTCTATTTAAATTTATCGTCCTTTTCATCAATCAGTATTTTTAGATATACGAGGATATTTTCTCTGTATCTTTCTCCATCAATCTAAACACTTTCTTCCCGAAATATGGCTTTACTTATAAGGAGACTCTCTGTCTTCTTCTCTCTCACACACAAGAGAGACACAAAAAGATATATATACATACATACATACATACATACATATATATATATATATATATATATATATATATATAGCCATCCTCAGACAGATCTGTTTCGCAGTATCACAGTTCATCAGAATTGAAACTCGACCGAATTGGCATCAGTTGGCGATTCTAACTCTGTGCTATGGGCGCTCAGTAGAAGGAGGCAGACTTTTATCGTACGATGTATCATACGACAGTAGTTAGAGTACTCTAATTCATTACCGAATGAGCGATGCGTAGATGCTAGAATACCTACTGTTTTTTCAAAGTACACCATTCTTCCAAACTGCTCAATCAGGTTGTAAAAGCGTAAATAGTCATCCGCAGACAGATCTGTTTCGCTGTATCACAGCTCATCAGCACGGTTAGACATCCAATTGCTTTTACCCAGGATTGAAACCCGACCGAATTGGCGTCAATTGGCGATTCTACCTCTGAGCTATGGGCGCTCGGTAGAAGAAGGCAGACTTTTAGCGTATGATGTATGTCAGTTTTACGTATGATGCGTCTCTTATTATGGAAGGATATTTGTTATGCTGGTACGATTGCATATGTGGACAAACCAGTGCTTCTGGTGATTAAGATTTTTTTCTTTTTAGACTCTTTTATCTTCATATTACTTTATCAATGACATTATCATGTTCACAGTAATTGGATAATATTTTTCTTGGTCAGAAAATATCGCAAGAAACCTTGTCACGGATGGAACCACTGTAGTTTGGTTAGACGACCAAATTCCATACGCTTTTCTTCCGCGCATTGCTAAAATAACTGATGCTTGCGTAGAAAGTTATATTTTAGGATGTATTTACGAGAGAGTCCCAGATCAGTCTTTGACAATCAGCTTCATTCTGCTACCTTAACTTCCATGCCATACCAGCAATTCTTTTAGATCAGAAATCATATATATATATATATATATATATATATATATATATATATATATATATATATATCACTGTGCAGGGCCAGGAAATCTTTTTTCCCTCCTGCACATATATAAATCTTCCAGCTATTCCTCTCGGGGTCCTTGACAGGGCTTCTGCTCCAATGAACTTAGATCGCTAGTGCTTCCTAGTTATGAATTTACTCGAGCTACTTGATTAACAACTAGGTCCCACCCTTTTACAGTGAACCGATAAGCTCGAACAGTTTCTTTTATCGCACCTCCCGTCTGTGGAATTTCTTTCCATATACTTGCTTTTGACAGTTACAAAATCCAGGAATTTAAATGTACGGTCAATAGTTAGGTCCTATCTAACTCGCATTCATTCTCTCAAACTCCTTTTTCCTCTACTCCATCACCATCCTCGGTAATCTTATTTGTCTGTTATCCTCCTCCTGGCATTTCTCATAACCAACACCTTTTCCCATCATATTCCCTATATACCCCCTGCGCAACAGCGGCAGTAGAATGCCTTGCTTATGTTGCGATGCTTTTAATATATATATATATATATATATATATATAATGAACATAGTAGGAAACATGTTTAACTCTAACATGTTTCTCTCTTATTAAATCCTCTCATCAAACCTTTGAAGATGAAATGACAAAACTTCATATTTTATATATTTTAAATATATATATATATATATATATATATATATATATATATATATATATTGTATCTAGAGAGCAGATAATTTTGTAAACATATACTGTTAAATATAACAGACAATGTATATCTATTATCTTTAATCATGAGACGTTTTAAACATCGTATTTTGGCTTTAATTATGTTGGCTCTAATCTATCGGAACGCATGAGCTATCTTCAGAGATATTACAAGGACGTTCACATAAAAATATCCACCATCAACGACGATTCTATCTTGTGTTGATATAAAACTTTTCTAAGCAACGATAACAGTTACCAAATAGCAAACGCAGTTCGTAAAATTTTACTGCGGTTTTATGGCGTCACACCGCGTGAGAGCTCGAAATGTTAACAGAGCCATATATTTAAATGCAATGTAATGTGTTATGACCAGATTGAAACGTGATTTTATTAAGTGTGGGTTGTTTTGATATAGTGTATATGGCTTCCAATATCTGAAGGGTCTTTTTACTGTGTGTATGTGTGAGTATTATTACATTGTTGATTAAAATCTGTCTGATATTACTTACTGTACTCTCTCATCTATGCAATAAATACCTTGCTGCATGCTGCAAATCATGTCTTACAAGAACATTTCAAGTGAACAATTTGATCCTTCCAAATATCAGCCTATTAGCATTCTACATTATTTTAAGAAAAGTAATAATTTCTCTGAATTGTTAAAGCATCTCAGATTGTAAGGTCTTCTTTCACATAAAGAATATTGCTTTTCAGCAGTAGGTTAACTGCTGATTTGTTAGCGCTTATTGATGAAAGAGTCTATCAACCTTTTGATAAAAAATATGAAGCTCGTTTTGTTGTTTGAATATTCAAAAGTGTTTTTGTGGTCTTTTTCAAAAGTATAATGGTTATGGTGTTTCTAAAAGACTTCTGAACGGATACATTCTTTTTCATCATATTGCGAAATTAAAGTTGTTTTGGATGACCCTTCTTTTAGATCTTTTTGTAGGAATGAAGATGTTGCTCTTGACCCTATTCTTCGATCCCCTTGTTTTTAATTGTCATAATTGATATTCCTGATGTGATCAGATCTCAACACTGTAAATGAACTATTTACCCTTTTTTTACTAGTTAGCCTGATCTGTTCGATAGGTTCAAATTGGCAGCTGATCTAAAATTGGCCTGCAATATAGGTTAATTGGAGGAAAGGAGTGGATTGTGTTCATTGTAACTCTTAAACAATGATGCTCTTTTAAACTATTTGAAGGAACCCTTTTAACTTTCACCAGCTTGGCTGATGTTGATCTCCAGTCAAGTGCCTCATTTTGCCTTCTCGGTCTAACGTTTTCATCTAGTGGAAAAAATATTCAATCAATCACTGAGTTTGCAGCTAAGAAAATTGATTCACTATGACGTTTCCGAAAATTTTTTTTCAACAAAAAATATCAGATTTTTATAGGTCTACCCCTTGTCCCCGCTTTTCCTGCCACATCCGGTACGATGAATTTGCTATATATTTAGTCAGTAAGTTAAGAGCCATACGTGATACACACTTGGACAATCGAAAGAGACATGACTAGGTGTGCAGTAGATTATCACAAAGTAGGATGCCATTACATTCTCCGGTAGAGTGTTTGACAGCCAAGGCTATAGAACCGAAACTGTCCTATTATTTAACCCATAACTGCAGGGAAAAGACGTATTAATACCTTTCCCAATGGTTTTAGTACGTAATTGAATGCAAGGAATTGAACTGGAATTCAAACTCGGCACACCGATTTGTCGTTCTTATTTGATATCCATTGCACCGCAGCGCACATCCGCATCATTAATATCTACTGCATAAACAAATATTTTGATTGCTACACGGATAAAAATCCAAGAGACGGAGTTAGGCGGAACGTGCAGCTCATAGAACCGGCCCTTCTCTATCTATACATTTTTGGTGGTATATTTAGGCTAGTGCATCGTGAATAATGTGACTAAAATGTGCAGGTGCCTCACCATGCTTGAATCACATATGTCTTAGAATTCTAGACGTGTGTTCGAAATACAGTCAGTTTAGACAGGTTCAGTAAGACGTGCTGGGAGAACATATGGAACAACAAGACAGACACTTACAATTCCAACGCACATATTAACTATAAAATTTATGTTAGTGTATAACCTGTTCTATAACATGGGGATCCCGATCTGCCTAGTCATATTGGTTGTGTATATTTGTTATTCCATCCCTTCCTAACGTTGAATCATCCATAAACAAGATTGAAGAGATTATCAACGGATCGGCAGTTTGTGCAATAGAACAATATTAAATGTTCTCCTGTAGTGAGTGATCTGTGTGTGACAGGGATACAAAAACATCTTGTGGAGTAGCCTACATGAGGTACAATGTGATGTATGACATGCTAGTGGAGAAGAGTTTTGGTGAAACCTGGATTGTATACGATAGACCGTAGAATGTATCAGCTTTGAGGACATAGGTCCTGTTTCAGAAACGCGAGAATAAACAGCAGAAAAATTCTGATGACTGGGCTGCCTTATGTATGGAAATGAAATGCAATACAGCCGTGCAGATACCATTCGCGCAGGATTATGCAAAAATCATATTTGCCTGTTCCCGATATGAATTTTCTGCCATTGTCTAACGGCACAATCTCAGTTAACTCACTACAATACCGGATAAAATTTGAAGACAGACTAGCCACAAATATACACAAATGCAACAGACTTCTATCTATTGTAAACATTTTTTTAAAATTTATAACTAAAATACATGGATTTGCGGACATATTTACATTTGAAGATTTGTCCTTGTTTTGGTGTGAGGAACATACCCCCAAAGTTTTAAACGTATTTTGTATACATCCTGTATATATTTGTGTTACCGGTTAATAGGTTGTATGCTAACTTTAATCGAGGCTGCGCAGACAGAATTGTTGATGAACTCTCAGTTTGCCCAAAATCATTATTTGTCACAGAAAACAACAAAAATACAAAAAATCCTTTAGTCCGATAAAAAGTTGATATTGTGAGAGAGCAGAGAAGTTGAACATAACAAAAGGCAGTGTATTCAGTATTTTGCATAAATATTTGTCAATGAGATTTCTGTGTTTAAAGTGTTCAATCTACTAAAATATTGTACGTTTTGTTTCGACATTGGAAGAACAATATCTCATTAGGTACGTAATAATGGTGTTTTTTTTAAAGAACTTTTTAGAAAATTTCACTTCCTATTATTTTGGAAATCATTTTGTACAAAATTAGAGGTTATTAAAAAAAGAGAGGAAAAAAAGAAAGAGGGTAGAAAATATGAGAATGCAAAACCAGATATCAAAAAAAGGGAAGTGAAAGAAAATGAAAAGCGAAGAGGAAAACAAGAGAGAATGAACCGAGGGGGAAAGAGCAGATGAAAACGGTTAAGAGGGAGAAATCCCAAATTTAGGCAGGAAGTAAAATATAGGCCTATACTGATTTTCGGTCACGTGATGTCTGCGCTTGACAAAGAAACGGATTAAAATACCTTTCCCAAGGCGATGTGCGCTTAAGTGAATGAAAGGAATTCAACTAGTATTTGAACTCAGCTGCCCGATTTCACGTTCCGAGTCGATATCCACTGCACAATAAAGCACATTCTTCACCACAACGCACATATAGTTAGAGTTTAGTGATAAAAAAAAATATTTGCAATGTTTTTGTCCCGGAACTGACATCTCTGTTTCAGTCGATTTCTCACCGACGTAACGAACCTACCCTGCACCGTTTCTGTAAATACTTTATTGACAATTGAACGCATTAGCTTTCCCTATGTGGTGGAATGGATATCGACTTGGAATGAGAATTCATCCCATCCGGGTTTGAATTCCAGTTGAACAGGATGCATTCACTTGGCGCAAATACTCTTTGTAAATCTATTAATACATCCAATATTCTTTCAGGTAAGGGTTATAGAATGGGTAACACTATTTCCCGCCTGTATATTTTTGTTGTTATTTAGTTTAATACAATGGGGAAAGAGAGAGAGAGAAATTAATATTAGTGGTATTATTAGTTGTGTTCTATTATAATCTGCGATGTAAGCTTATGTAAAAACTATTGTTAATGCTATTATGTACTTGTAAATCCCAGGGAATAGAGAAATTGACTGACAATTGAAAAAAAAAAGAAAAGAGAAATATAGTTTTCTTTCTTTTTCATGTACGAAACGAATTGTTTTGGCCCAGGTAGAAGCTTGTAATATGGAACTAGACATAACAAAATATCAGGATTTACTTGATGTGATGAGGTAGGATTAAATCCGCAAAATTATTCCTGGGAAAAAAAGATTTTGAAAATCGAAAACCTGGGAGTGATGTAATCGAAGGAATGAAGACAGAAAGATATTACGTCATGTGAGCTGTTGATATTTCATTCGTTGAGCCATTGCTTCCCGCAAATCGTGTGGGTGGAAAATAATCTTCTTGGTCAAAAGCTTTGAGTCGGCTAAATCTTTTGGGAGGATTGGGGATTTCTATAAAAATCCGAACTCCGTACAAAAACCAGATTTTTGGTAGTTTTTGAAATTGCAATGGAAATGTAATGATTGTGGGATTGTTTCCCAAATGGGGAGCCACGACACAGGGGTAGGTCGCTAACCACAGACCTTATGGTTGAAGATGTAAAAAACATAGAAAAGCCTGCCGCCGATCAACTTAAAGAATTAATGTTGAATAATGCGCCTCCGATAGGAACCCCGAAAGAACGTTATTGTTTTAAAAGGCATGTGGAGAATTGGAAGAGATTCAGAGAGAGAGACCTTCGAGAGCCAAGGGAAAACAAACCCCATCGTCGCACTCATCAGTCGCCTCTAATTTGGTAAATTTCTTTAAGCTCTGATAAGAACCTGAAAGAACTTTGTTGTTTTAAAAGTTGCAGATTGAAAGCTCTGTTATTTTGAAAACGAACTCTCTCTTCGTTGTAAACTGGCATTTCGATAATTGTATTATCTGCACCTGTAACTACTGATTATTTTTTATTATAAAAACTTTTTCCCTAAATCATCCCGGTTTCTTCGACTTGTTCAATTATTTAATTCCATCTTTTTTATTCGGTAACTGTTTTATATTAACCATAAGTGTACACAAGTGTCCGGTCTGATCTGGTAGAAATACGGACACCGGGTTTTCTCAACGTGACTTTCTGTGATCAAATCCAGAACCAGCGAGTGAACCAACGAACCAGCCAACCAGCCGGGTGGCAGTGTCACAAATGTGCCAGATTTGGTCCTATAGTCTTGGTTGGCAACAGGTCTAATGCAGAAAGAAATGGCTATTTACTGAGGGGAAAATCATTTGCCTAGTCAGCCATGGAGCAAAAGAGACGATTGCAAAAGAGTGTTTTATGTATGCCATTAAATTGACTGACTTATACTTTATCAATATAAGCACAGTACGAAACTGGGAAAAAGTTAATCATTGAAAGCGGTAGATATAGCTATAGATTCTATGCTAGCAATTTCTTGTATAGCACTCTTCGCTGGTAGAACTCCCTTCGAACTTCTTACTTCCCAGTCAATTTCAATGTTAAAAAATTTACATGCAATATGAATCGTTATTTTCTGTCTTATCAAATCCTTAATTCTTTTTTATTGTCTCCTCTCCGTAACAGTAGTTACTTTTGTCATATTTTACCACTCACTAACATTAAATATTAACGACTTTATTGCTTGACTGGCTTGAAATAATTTTCAAATTAAGCTTTGGTATAACAAATAACGAACTTAAAAGTTAATTTATATTAACCTTTTTTGGTAACATACCGATTATGACGTCAATAACGTACATATCGAAAGAATCTATTAAATATTCTTCACAAAACGTAAAGAAAAACATAGGAGAAAATAGGGAAAAGAATATATATTATGTCTCTTCAAGTGTTGAATAGAAAGCTATAAGTGAAAAGAAACTGTAAATTGTCTATTGTTAATCGTCGACCTTCAGCTTTCAGTTGGGGATCAAACGTATGAATATGTGTCGCCCGAATAGTAAGCAGGAAAAAATGAATATATCTTTCTCTTGATTACAGATTTTAGATGTACTAATCAGTATATTATATATTATCATGTGAGTTTAAGGTCAGAATATATATTAACTTCTACTCTAATTGTGACTGTTTTGTTACAACATAGTAAATTCATTAGATTCCTTAATTTTGGCTCGTTCTCAAGATTAATTAGAAATATACTATTCTAGGGACTTTTTGATGCTTGATAACCAGAAAACAAGTTAGTAGAGTTTGTTAATGATGTATAATGGTATGTTGATGATCATTATCATAGTGGTGCTGAAAATAGTTAATGCAAAAATAGTCGGATATCAGCAGAAAACTTTCTTGTAGGGATTTCTCATAAATTAAAAATCTTTTTTTTAAAAATAGAAATATTAAAATATTTTAAAACTTTGTGTTTACCATATTTTGAACTAGTTTCATGGTTCTCTCCTATCATGGTGTGGCATATTTTCTAGGTGATGGACGGGTTGCCGTTATTTCTAAAACATTACAGAGAATTCACTGTTTTATAGATGAAAATAATTGGTATGATGAAGATATTTGTTTCGGTGTATACAGCGTGTATCGTACGAAATACTATTTCTCATTTATAATTTAGCAGTACGAAGTGTCGTTTTCCTGACGAAAGATAACATTTTCTAACTTAACAATTCCAGATACTTTTCATTGACTGCTGCTTTTAATTTGTCAGTGGTGCGTGTTGAATGTGCGAAACGTCTTGTTTTGCAGTAACATTTCTTAATAAACAGTGCATTTCCAAACCCAATAAAATGTGCAGCAGCATATTTTCCAGTAAACCTTTCGCTCTACATTTTTATGAAAATACATATTTCAATTTCTAGGATGTTGCCTTCCAAGGTGGAAAGGTTTTTGTTGCATTTCAGCATAGGTTTTTTATATAGTATATGTGATACATTAAATTTGTTTCTATTACGCATATCCATCATAGATATTTAAATATCTATGTCTTTCGATTACCTTACAGCGTTCATATGAACTCCGTCTGAATCTATCCTGCACTTATATAAATCTACCATCCGCCCGTGTATTGAGAACAGCTGTCACACCTGGTCGGGTGCCTCTGCTATCCTCCTCGGGGTTCTTGACAAAATACAGCGAAGAAACTGTAATGTGATTGATTCCGACTTGGCTGACCGCCTGCAGTCACTCTCTCACCGGCGTGACCTGGCTTCCCTGTGCCTCTCCTATAAATAGTTTCATGGCTTCTGCTCTGACGAACTTAAATCACTGGTGCCCCTTAGATGTGAATTTGCACGAGATACTAGATTGGCAACAAGGTCCCACCCTTTTACAGTGAAAGCGATGAAATGTAACCGCAATTTCTACTTCAAAAGCTTCTTTCCTCGCACTTCCCGCTTGTGAAATTCCCTACCACATGCTTGCTTCCCCGACGACTACAAACTCATGGAGTTTAAAAGTAGGGTCAATAGACACTTCCTAACACACTAACACACACCCACTCTCTCCAACTCTCTCCCAATGTACATCGTAAGTCGTCTATCACCCTCCTTCTGACATTTACTATACCCAATCGCTCTATGTAACACCCTGCGCTATGGTGGCAGTGGAATGCCTTGCTTGGGGTGACACGATTAAAAAAATGTAGAGTATATTTGCAATGCTCTATGTCATGTTACCTTAAATAATTTAAATATCGTGTATTTTTCGTGGTTCCCAACTTTTGCGGAATATTTTCAGTTTTCAAATGAAGTTTAACACTTTGTAATCGAGCAAAACAGCATCTTTTAGAAGGACATATATTTTTGCTGTTTGAACATAATATTTGTACTTGGTAATAAAGCACCAATAAATAATGAAAATACCCCCATTATCACATTTATCATAAAAATATGAATATTTAAATAATAGAATCGTATTGAAATTGTCGCGTATGATATCCTTCAGAATCTGCATATGATTCACAAATTTCATGGTATATGGCAGTAATTTATAAAACATGACCGACAGATAATTGTTATGAATATTTGTTCCCCAATAGATGTCACTGAACTACTATTAAATTATTTATACCAAAGTTAAAGATTTTCCTTTCTATTCCACTCATATCCTGTCAGAACCTAACAATGAAGTATTAAAGCAGATGTTGTCCATTCGACTGCGCATCTCCGATCAAACAACACCTTTTTATACCAAATAATCAAAGGACGGTTTCAACAAAAATACAGGATATGCCAAACCCCAAGAGTTGCTGCATTTTATCGACTTCAACACTGATTGGTTAAATCATAGATAACTACTAAAGACAGCTCGAGTTTTGCATGTCCCATTAGTTAGGTGCCACCGACACATACATTCACACAAAAGCTCAGCACAAAGTGTCCTGATGACATTTCTCCTCCAAAACAGGCATCAGCTAGTGCTGATAATTACAAGATGTAACATCCTGCAAAACGTGCCCGGGACACGCTTATTTCAGTGTGTTGACTGTGATACATTTCTGCCTCTCGTTTACTGTAAAATCTGACTAAAACTAAAATAGATGCACTACTCCAAAACTGCAGACCGGCAGAATTTCGTTGTTGCCAAAAGCCAAGAGCTAGAAAAAATTCAGTATTTAACATGTCACTGATATAAGCTGTTCTTGTAGACTCAGCAACTGTGATTGTTCAGCAGGAAGGATAATCTATAATATTTATGGCACAACAATAAAAGTATTAATATATAAATGGGTAGATCGACGGTACAGTTCTGACGAAGGTGAACATTAAGGCAAAATTGATTAGCGATAGGAATATAAATTTACTTCCCTCGATTAAAATGAGACTGTAAGCAAAATGAACCGCTAGAAGGAACGGAAACCAAACTCTTACAACTATAAGCATGAATGTGAGCTTATAGACAATGTAAGAGAGTGAAACAAAAAGAAAACAAATGTGAAAATTTTAACCTGTTTGTTATTCATTATAACAAACAAGATTTCATTTTAATGGAAGAGGTTTTTATATATATTTAATTTTGCAGTAAATGTTGATGCAAATATTTCCTGACGAAATCCAGAAATCACAAAATATTTTACACACTTAATACTTATTAAATTTACACACTTAATACATCAAAATTCATATTTATTCTGCTGATAGAATCAATTAATCTTTTCGATTTGCAATAAATTATTTATATTATGAAGAATATATGCTATATCATTTTCTCAATCTCACTGACATTTCTCAATATCTCTCTTGCTCTCTCTCTCTCTCTCTTTAAATATATTAGATAGATAGATAGATAGACAGATAGTAACACTAATAGTTAATATTAGAGAAACCATTTTACCATCTATAAGCATAACTGATAGAATCCCCAGAGCGCAACACACTGCATCTCCTTAGTATGTACTTTTTCAGCCGACCGGGAGCAAAATGAATGTATCGGATCTATAGGTGCTCGAAATGTTGTGTCTCTGTGTCGGAAAAACAGGATTTTTGAATTAGAATCCTTCTTGGGTATTTATGAATTAATTTATTAATCAACCATTCGTCTGAGTATTTAATGATATGGCCGTATCTGGTCATGTGCTCCAGCTATTAAGTTTGAGGTTCTTCATAAAAACAAATAGTGGTCTGCAATGTAATCAAATCTTTACTAGGCAAAATCGACTTACGTCTCTTTCACACTGACGTAATGTGGCTTCCCTCTGCCTTTTCTAGAAATATTTTCATGTCAACTGTTCTGTCCACTTAATGCTCACAGTCATCACATCCACATCTTACATTCATAAAAAAAACCGTTCTATTTAAGGGGAAAAGCCAGAAATGATCAAAGTTGAAATAGGAATGCTAAACGCCAATCATATGGGAGTTGCGAAATTAGACGGAAAAATGAAACCACAGAAGCGAGATTCGAATAAAAGACATGAAAAAACCTGTTTCTGAAATACTATCAATTATCTTCAGATGGAAAATATCAATTTTAGTAGAATTAAGCCAATGTAAGAAAGAAGGAAAGGGGTATTATATGGGCTTTATAACCTCTTATTCTGTAAGACAGTGGCAGTGAAAATCACAAGATGATATCATATATATAACAACCTACAAGCAGCAATTATTTAGTAGGCAAGAATGAACATAGTAAACTTAGAAACGTAGAAGAAAACGGACCCCACAGTAAAAAGCCAATAAACAAGTAGGAATCAACACCTGGTTTCATGAATATTCAGGAAGATTTTCTGATATGGAAAAGCCCTGGAGTAAACAAACAAATACACAGATGGACTAATTTACATTTAATAAAATCTCTGAAACAATTCTGATTGTGGCAGGGAAAACCACACTATCGCATGCAAACTTAGTGTAAAACGACGGATATTGAAGCAATGCTGGGAACACACGCAGGTTTCTCGAAGAAATATGTGTATATAGTCAACAATAAATATGATAGCTCAAACGTTGGCAATGAATAAAAAAAGGACATCTCAATTGAGATTGGCAAATGTGAATCTGATAAAGACCGCAAGACAAGTGAAAAAGAAGTGAATGACAGAGAAAATTCACGAATTAATGAGAACAAGGCAGTAGATGATGCCAAGAAAGTACACATCTATACTATATGAAGTAGAAGCAGGAGAAAAAAAAATCAAAGAGGCTAGAGTGGATCAATACAAATATAAATTTGCAAATAGAAATGCCGAGGAATATAATACGCGGATCAGTAGAGGTGCTCGTCTTTCAGATACATACAAACTAAAAATGAAACGCAAAATAGATAGGATATAAGGCAAAGATGAAAAGGATACATCGAAATACTTTTACAAGATTATTGGAGATGAAAATCAACAATATAGAAAATTATAGAAGGCCCTGAAATGTTAACATCTAAGTAAAGATTGACATTGGTTATACAGAACATAAAGAGTGTTGTGAAACCCCATAGGATTGTACCCGGGTAAACTTTCGAGGAGTTTCGGATTCCAGGATAGACAAGTATACGCGAAAATATAAAAGAAATATAAAAATAAGTCGCAACATACTGGGAAACATCGGTAAATATATTTTGTCACAATAGGAAAGAAGCAAGTTTCAATCGAATATTTGTTCTTTCAGAAGAGAAGGCAATAACCCTTGATTTGTTATAAACTGTGAAAAAAAAAATTCTATTTCCATAATGAAGAAGCTATGATAGCCAGTTATATTGATTCAAAAAGACATATAACTCTTTCATATATTAAAGAAAGTGCATTCCAAATAATACGAAGCAAATAATTATTTCAGCATTTAGAAAAAATAAGTAATGGCAAATATGTATATCTTTAATCATTTCATCTCAAGCATTTGTGACACTTATTGAGCATCAGGAAGTGACAATTAAAGTTCCTGGGACATTCAATGAGGAAGAAGAGCTTGGAGAATTTGATACTAACAGGCCAGATAGAGGGAAATCGAGACAAAGGAAAACAGCGGATAACAAATTTGAAGGGCCTGAGCTGGAGGATGACAGAACGGGAGCTGCGATATGTTACAGAGAAAGAGTGCTAAGAGTCACTAGGGATAGGGAGACCTAAAAGGCCATGATCACTTATGTCCTGAAAGCACAAGTCACAGAAAAGTAGGAGAATTATCAGGAAAGAAAGTAAACGGAGGGTGTTCCACAGGCGGGAAGTACGTGAAAAGAAACTGTTGGTGTAGAACTATCGGTTGAACTGAGATGTGTCAGAATAAGTAACGGATGAAGTAAATTTGAAAAAATATTGAAGAGTAAAAGAATACTAATTTGTTTCTCGGTTAGTTTCGGTTTATAGAGCGAGATGATCTTAACTGAATTAAGTCCAACCATGATTTTTTATCCTCGACTATAACTTAAATTAAGTTACGCTGTTAATATCAGAAAGAAAAACTACGCATTTTCTCGCAGCAAATTAAGGCAAAAAGAACAACTGGCAAAGTATTTTTCAATGAAAGTGGTTCAAATTAGAGCCATAAACATCATTTTGAGCCGAAGACTTTTACATTACAGTGTTCTTGTTCCATGTGCGATGACACTTCTGGATGCCTCTTCGTTATTTTCCTTTAACTCAACTCCCTAAATTATTTGGTTATCTGTGTTGTAGCCAGGTATTAAACCCAAAACACTTTGGTTCTACTCACTTGAGATAACCAACGCCTATATACACTGGACCATGCGTCTCAGCAGTTTCATTATTTTACATCTAGGATTCTCAATGCAAGGTTTAAGGAATTGAATAACCCATATATCTACATAATGCTAAATATAAAGATGTTCCATTCATAATTTTTTTCCTAACTGGTGGAATAGATACACCTGTGAATACTTTTCTAACCCAACAATGTTACCCTTTTCCTGTTGAGGGCCAATCATTATTTATCTCCCTCATCCTCGTCTTTAAATTCACATCTTACATTCATATCACACTCCATATCTACTTAAATGAGGAAACGAGAAATGATCAAACTTGAAAGAGGAATGCTAAACGCCAATATTCCGGGGGTATGCGAAACTAGAACGACAATTAATGGGACCTCACAAACGAAGGTAAAAAGGATAGAAAAAAATAAGAGCTGAATACATATAATATTAAATAATTGAAAAATCTGCATCTAATTACTATCAACTATCATCTGATCGAAATTATCAATATTAGTAGAATAAAAGCCATTATTAGAAAGTAGAAAATGGGCATTAGATCAATTTTATAGCATATAAGGTATATCAGTAACAATAATGGCATTATATATCCTCAAGTACACATAACCCAGTGGATATTGACATTGGTGAATTTTAGTCATTTAACCCATAAAGTTGTGAGTTTAATATTAGGCTACAGAAGTGATAAATAATAACTTAGAGAATTGATTTAAAAGAGATAGCTACATGACATCCGGAAGTGGCATCACATATGGAATAAGAACATTTTAATGAACAAAATAAAGGGTTTGGTTCAAAACATCTAGCACGTGAAGAAGGCCACAGTGTAAACGTAAAAATGGCAATAAAAGTGAGGGCAATATTTGGAAAAATATTTAAATAATATGAAAGGTATTTCATCTCAGAAGTATAGACAAATAGATTAACTTCTGATTACCTATCTGGTTAATGTACGAAATGGTGATAGAGAATGTGATAGATCGCTGAAAATGCTTATTGAACTATCAAGAAATGTCTTTTAGAAATCAATTAAATAGATTGTACAGGAATATTTCGTTAGGAACGAAGATAGGAAATCTAAACAGCGATATGATATTTATTTCTCATACGAAATGTTGAAAAAACTGAAGAATTGGCTCTCAGTGAAAAAGGAACGGTTTTATAATTACTTAGAATAGTACTGCCAGAAAATGAGAACAATTAAGAAGTTCTAACAAATAGTAACAAGAAAAAAAAATTAAAATCAGAAAGAGGCGTTTAATAGATAGAATATGAAAAAATGATTATATACAGAGACTTATGAGGAAAATCATAGCAGTATAAAATGGGAGTGTATAACCTTCCTAACTTATTTAACAAATGGTTAGCGTAGTAAAACAGCTACGTTACAGTGGTAAATGTTGCTTAGTGCAACAAGAATAAAGAAGTTGTGATGAACAATTATCTAACATGAACTGACGGACCTCGACCAATAAACGAGGAAATATTAATTTGTCTTGAGAGAGAAATTTTATCTCTAGAAACTGTCATCCATATGTATTCGTCTAATATGCGCACGTGCTTAGAATGTTTCTGTCACATCTAGTCCAATGCTCCTGCTATTTACCTTCAGCTTCCTGATAAAATTCAAAAGAATCATCATTAATATTTTCTATCCAGATCTGTAGGTTCGGTTTAGTCACTTTATCTACGCTGTAACATTGCCTCTATGCGCATTTTCTATAAATACTTTAATGTTATTTGTTCGATTGATATCTTCGTTAGATTTAGAATTAATGAATTTACGTGCAGTACTAGACTGATGACGAGGTCACCTTAATTTACAGATGAACTGGCAAAATAAACCGTCAATTCTAGTCTCATCCAACTCCACAATTGACTCATCTGGAATACCCTCACCCGATTTCCCTATTAGAACTGTGGCCAAACTGTACGACGTGTATATTACCCCGACAGTAGTATCCCTAGTAATTTCAAAACCTGACACCCATAAGGCGAGCGGTAGCGATGGAATCCCTGTGATAGTCCTTAAGAAGTGTACTCCTGAACTCTTCCCTGTCCTCTCTAAACTGTATAACTACAGCGTGTCTGCTTCATGTTTTCCTACATGCTGGAAGTTCTCTTCAGTCGTTCCTGTATTTAAGAACTCTGGTGAACCCTCCGACCCATCCAACTATCGCCCTATCAGTCTTCTACCAATTTTCGGGAAAGTCTTCGAGGCCATAATTAATTCTGAAATAGTTCAACATCTTACAGCCCACAAACTATTCTCTAACAGGCAGTATGTTTTTCGCTTTGCCAGGTCCACGGCCGACATGATACCAACCTTTACGTCGTACATGCTCCAGGCCCTTGATGACACAGGCGAGGCTCGTGCTGTTGCTCTGGACATCTCCAAGGCTTTTGACAGGGTTTGGCACTCTGGCCTTCTATGCAAGCTACTGGGTTACGGTATTACTGGACGCTTGCTTGATCTAAACCTATCTTATTTTAAATAACCGTAAAATTAAGGTCGTTTGGAATGGGCATGCCTCTTCATCCTTCAGCACAAATGCTGGTGTCCCACAGGGCTCTTTCCTGGGTCTGACGCCCTTTCATATTTTCATCAACTACCTCCCAGATGAGATCAAGTGCCAAGTAGGCATCTACGCAGATGACACCACAATTTACTCCTGCATCAGTAAAAACCCCTCGTGGCGAACAAACATAATCTCGCTGCTGACCTTGAACGGGATCTCCACTCTGTGGTGAATTGGGGCAAGAAGTGGATTGTCAATTTCAATGAATCTAAGACCAAGCTATTGTCTGTTAATCATCACAAGCAACCTCTGCTGTCTCCCATAAGCATGAACCAAGCGAGTATCCCTGAGAGAAATACACTGTACCTCCTCGACTTTACCCTCGGCTTTACCCTCTCTCAAATGGAACCACTACATCGAGTCCATAGCTAAATCCACTGCTAAGAAGCTTGTGTCACTGTGTCGAGTCAGGATGTTTTTTCCCGCCTGAATCCATCCTGCATATATACAAATCAACCATTCCTCCGTGCATGGAATACTGCTGCCATATATGATGAGGCGCCCCTGCCGTTCATCTCAGTATTCTCGACAGGCTCCAAAGGTGAATCAGTAATGTGATAGGTACTGACTTGGCGGCTCGACTGCAGCCACCTCCCCACCGACGAAATGTGCCCTCCCTTTGTCTGTTATATAAATACTTTCATGGATTCTGCTCGAAAGAAACAACAGGAGTTTACTCGTGCAACCAGATTGGCAACTGGGTCCCACCCATTCACAGTTAGGTTAACCAAATGCAGACGACAATTCTATTCCTGCAGCTTCCTCTCTCGCACTTGTCGCCTGTGGAACTCGCTCCCATATTCTTGCTTTCCTGACTGCTACAACCTCCAGGAATTTAAATGCGGGGTCAAAACTCATTTATTAACCACTTGTCTCTAGTTCTTTCCCCACCCCGTATATCCTTTCCTTTCTCTCCACCTTTGAACCTGTCATCATACCTGTATTTTCATCCTTCTATTGCTCCTTTCTAACTGGTTCTTCTTCCTCTTCACTCTCTTCTAATTAATCTTTTACAGTTATGTAGCCCCCTGCACATCAGTGGCATTACCACCTTGCTCGGGGTTATACGATTAAAAAACAAACAAATGTCTCTTTTCTTGCACGTCTTGTTCTCGGAACACACTTCCGATTCCATACGTTCGAAAAAACTTCAATCTTCAATTAAAGTAATGGTAATCGGTATCAACTGTCCTCTTCATTACACTATTTGTTCTCACTCATTAGTAATGGTCCTGTTTTTAACTCTTCCGAAATGTTTAACTCCTTTTGTCATAATGGTTTTACTATCTTCCATGAGGTTAAATGGATTAAAGAAAAGATTTACCCATGCAACTGAATAATTTATGATGCAAAAATTCGATATCATATTAATGAATAACATTTTCGAGACACTGAATGCTGAATCTCCGAACTGTTTCGCTTTATTTCCGTTTATTGTTTGTGGCTAATATTAGTAGAACATTTCACTATTCTGAGAACTGAGATCGAATTTGACATTGGGAAACATGAGGCCTGCAATACATCCTTTCAAATCTTTCAACCCTTATCAGTAATTGTCTTTTCATTTCCACATTTTTTCTTTCTAAGATCCATTTCCATTCACCATTCAACACAAATCATTTACATACCGGATTTTATTTACACTTCATTATCTGATGACTATTCTACCTGATAAATACTGCGACCGGGCATAATCTAGTGAACAATGTCTTAACATATGCAGAAAGGCCACATTGTACGTGTCACCGAATAAAGATCAATCGTTGGCAATTTAAAAAAAAGATTTTAGTATTCTATTTTTGAATTTATTTCAAGCCGTGGAGAGAATTATTGACTTTCGATATTTCATTATAGATTCATACAGTCAACTTTTTCAATGTTACTTATCAATTTTTATATCAGCTGACGAAAGAATGATAAAGAATAGAACGTAGCCGATATCAGATAATATTCAAATAATCGGTGTCCGATAAAGTATAGAAAATATTACATAAAAATATAATTTTTCTGATTTATGTAGGTGTCTTTTAAAAAGTGGTGTCAGCTAAAACTAGCATGCATTTGTGTGCATCAACGTGAAATGATAGGCAAGTATATAATAGTAGAGGCCACACCGACACACATACAAACGTACGAAAGACAGACACGCACATGTTTATACACATTCACCTAAGTAAAGAGAGAAAGGGCATATCTTGGTAATAATATTTCAGTTATACAAAGCTTTTGAAGCCCAACGAAATTCAGTTATATGCGCGTGTAAATATATATATATATATTTATATATATATATATAAGGACTCGATGTTTTTTTTTTTTCAGTGCGCTGGCATTTATTTTATCATGAACAGTGATCAATATAATAAGTATAATAAAGCTTAATATAATTATATAATTATGAATTAATTGTACATTGCGACATTTAAAGTTCTATGTTTAGATAGATTCTCATCATCAGGCAATGTTAATGTTGGTTGTGCAGATGATATACATTGGGTTGCTGTGTATGTATATGGGAAGATATAAAATTTATATGTGTGTTACTTTGGCTAATCAGAGTGGAGATTCATTTAGGATTTGGCCCCAAAGAATACATACTAACCAACTTTTTCTCTTCTATTTTTTCCCTATCTCATCCTACCCTTTTCAATCCTTAACGGTCAAGATGTTAACCTGCCTTTAACCTGATCTTATCATTTCCTCTTCTTTTCCTCCAGTTTCGTTACTTTTCATGTGATATTCTCATTCAGCACCAATTCTATATATTTTTTCACTTACTTATCATTTGTAGTCTATTTATTTATTTGTTGTAAATTTTGTTTTTAAATGAAAGATATTTTTATAAAATATAGTTATTTGGTCTATCTATTTATTTGTTGTAAGTTTTTTATAAAAAGAAAGATTTATTTTAAAAAATAATTCTATGTTCCAATTTATTTTCATATTGTTCTAAAGTAATTATTATTCTTAAGCAATTGTTTGTTATATGCATGTTATTTCATATAGATTTTATCCATTCCTAATGTAAATAATTTGCAATGTCCACAAATGATGTTTTCATTTAATAATAACAAGTACAAAAATAGAACATCCCTATAAAAAATATCACTGGTACCTAAACAAAACAAAAACAAAAACGCCCACATTAAAGTGGAAAATTCTAAACGAAGCCAAAACAGGTGAGTCCATAAATGAACCATGTTCATCGTGTCTATACGAAAATATATTTATTATTAAATCCCTTAAGAATAAAAATATATTAAATAAAGGAAAAAGACATAAATGTCATATGTAAACATTACAAATTATTTACATTAGAAAATGGATAAAATCAAAATGAAATAACATGCATATAACCGACAAGTGCTTAAGAAAAACAATTACTGATGAACTATATAAAAATAAATTGGAACATAGAATTTATATTTTAAATAAGTTTTTTTTGTAAAAAACTTCACTATAAATAGATAGTCCAAAAAATTATATTTAAAAAAATATTTCATTTGAAAAAAAATTACAACAAATAAATAAATAGACAAAAATGATAAGTAAGTAAAAAAATATATATAGTATTGGTGTTTATGATAATATCACCTGAAAAGTAATAAAACAGAAGGAAAAGAAAGGAAAATGATAAGATGAGGTTAAAAGCAGGTTAACATCTTGACCGTTAAGGAGGGAAAAACAAGGAAAATCAGTAGGATTATGGAGGCAAAAAGAAAAAAAAGAAAAAATGTTGGTTAGTATGTATACTTTGGGGTAAAATCCTGAATGGATCTCCATTCTGATTAGCCAAAAGAAAGACACATATAAATTTTATATCTTCCCACATACATACACAGCAAACCAAATGTTTTTGTCATTTAAATGTATTCATCTGCACAATCAACAACAACATTGCCTGATGATGAGAATCTATCCCGAAACATGGAAATTTCCGTGTCGCAATATCCAATTAATTCATAACTATATATATATATATTTATATATATATATATATATATATATATATATATATATATATATATATATATATATATATATATAGTTATGAATTAATTGGATATTACCGAAATATTCCACTTATATGTCTTGAAGGACGTGTGTTCCTCCATTATATATATATATATATATATATATATATATAAGTGTAGAAAAAAGGAGGAACACACGTCCTTCAAGACAGATAAGTGGAATATTTCGGCAATTTCAATTATACAAACTTTGAAAAACCCATAAATTCTCATATATGTGTACACACACACAATAACACACATACACAAACAAACACAGACATACACACACACACAGACATACACACACACACACACACATATATATATATATATATATATATATATATATATATATATATATATATATATATATATATATATATATATATATATATATATATATATATGCAAACGTCTTTTGAACAGGTGAAGAGGCTCATCAACAGTTGTTTCTGATGAAGGACCGAGGGCGGTCTGAAATATAAAATATAATAAAAATAAACAAATACTGTTCAAAGAAAGTACATTTTTAAATTCAAAACTTCTTATTAATATTCTTTCCTATACATATTAAGACAGTATACGTGGATGATCATCACTATATATATATATATATATATATATATATATATATATATATGAGCATCCTCTTATGAATAATATGAAAGTATCAACGTCAATGAACGGCAGAGGATGACAATGTTAAAAATCGCAATAAATTGAAGAAAAACAGTTAACTCCCATCGGGTTTGACTGGAGACATCATCCCCTGAGCGTAAGATATAATAACATTGATCATAACTTAAGGAACGATTATTTCCTTTATAACAGCTTAAAAAGCATCCCTTCCAACTATATCAAAATGGACCAAGGAAAATCATAACTAAATTCTTTTCATACTCTCCTACTTCTTCCTGTAGTTTCTTCAAAGTGAAATGTATGTCTACATTGCGTCTATCAGATCGAAAGCTGCACAGATATTAATACAATACTAAATTGGCTAGAGAAGAGTTGAGTTTGTTAAAGTTGATCCTGCCAAGAATTCTTCCATGAAAACATAAACTCGTGATATCTCTAGGGAAGTTGAATAATTTAACACAGGTCCAAAGTGACCCTTTATATTCTGATAAACATATTTAAATAGCTTATATAAGTAGTAGTCTGTAATTCTCGTATATCTTCTTGCCATCAAGCGTGTTTCATTTTCCTTTGTTGAAAATGACATATTTTCTGGCTTGATATCATGCGCTTTTTAACATTATTATTGTCTGACGTTCATTGTCGATGAAACTTCTACATATTGTCCAAAAGAGAACCTGTAACAAAAACAAAAAAAAACTATTTATTGCGCTTGAAACGGTAATGTTTCGACTAAATGCAATATGGCAAACATTAAGGTAATTCTAATAAAATTCCAACTCAATAGGGTAGAATATCTTATTGCGTGAGAGATAGCAGATTACAAAATAAACAACTCTTTTCTAGCTTTTAAAAGCAGGACATTGGAAGAACACTTTTGCATTTCAAATTCAATCTGCAGCGAGGCAGTAACTACTTTTCGTCTGAGAAAAAGAAAATGTCTTAATTGTTATTTATAAAAAAGTTTAAAGATTGCCGAAGTGAACATCTGTGTTACGTGCCGGCAAATATTAAAAAACTTGCATCATCATGTTCTTAAGCATCATTTGTCATCATTAACAAAGCAGTGTAGCTCTCTCTCTCTCTCTCTCTCTCTCACACACACACACACACACACAGGCCAACGCATATATATATATAGTGATGGAAATGAATAAATATATATAACGAGCGAATACATATTATTTAGTTGTTAATAAAACAGTGCTCAATTTAAGAACAGTGCTGTATCATATATATATATATATATATATATATATATATAAACATACATATTATTTAACATCTATGGCACAACTAAGAGGCGCATATTTCAAACTGACAGATTAATTGCTTACTGATTTTTTAATAACAGGATTAAAAATTTACATATTCCATAGGTTATATATGGATAAAAATTTAAATATAAAAATTAGAAAAAATAACAAATTTAAAATAAATAAAAAATAACAAAATACAGGGCGAAGATATCGAAGGTGTTTAAATGATGAGTCTTAAGAAATTAAATATTCTAATATTACATGTACATAAATAATGTAAAATATCTGGATTTGTTTTCTGCTAGAGGAATTTCAAATTCACTTTCAGAATTTAAATATGACCCTGACAGTTGTTCAACGTATCCGGCTTATTTTCGTATGTGTAAAACAATATTTATGAAAGGATGTAAACAATGGTCCAACAAGGAACAAATCACTTTATTTTCTGCAGAAGATAGTATCAGAAGAAAAACAAAATACACGAAATTGATCCTCCCAAAGAAGATAAAAGAGATTATATTCAGCGAAACAGTAAAATATTTTTCGAAAATTTTCGATAAAATATATAGTCTATTTCATACACGATACAAGTGTCTACATATCATAAAAGAAAGGATAATGGGTTTGTCACGTATGGAGGTATGGTTGATGCATATTGTGAGACGTTTACATTACAGTAATTGTCAAGCGACATGTTCAAATGTCTAATTTTTGTGAAGGCGCTAACAATACGGAAGAACAAAGAAATTAGATCAAGAATACTCAATATCATGAAACAGGATTCGAGGATTACGTTACAAAAAATTAAAGGAAGATTGACAGTGGCTTATAAAGATTAAAAAGAGACAACACTCGGATTGAGTAGAAGAGCATTTCGCGAATACAAACTGTAATAGAACAGAAGTGGATAGAGAATAAAAAAAGAGAAATAATATGCAGTTTGTGTGGAGGACAGCATATAAAGAAGGATTGTTTCTTTAGGGATAAAATATATTTTTATTTTGGGCGTGTAGGACGTAGAATTTCTCATTGTCGGGGGGAGACAGAGAAAATTAAAATCCCCAAAAAGAAAATGAACGTAGTTTGTCGAAAAACGAAATTCAGAAGAGTAAAAGAAGAAAATACTTCAACGTAAAAATAAATTAGCAGACCATAAAATTATTAATAGATTCAGGAATTTATATCTCGTTAATAAACTAGCAAACATGAAAAAATCGTTTACCCACCGTTGGATAACACAGACAAATTTGCTATGTGAGTATCAAGAAAAAAGTTTAAAGATGAATTAAAATGTAACATTTCGTTCATGGGAAAAATTCACGATTCGAAATTGTTTTTGCTCCCTAATTCAGTAAACTTTTTGGTTTAGTCTGGATAGTATTGTTTAACTCATGGGAATTACCATTAAATGCTTTCAGTAAAAAATTAACGTTAGACCGATAACACGAAGAAAACAGATTGTTTTATTACGGATTTGAAAAGTGAATTTCCTTGCGTCTTCCCAGAAAAACTAGACCTGCGCACAAAAACGGAAGTCAAGTTCGAATTGAATGAATATCCTTAACCAATTTTTAGACCAAAATGAAAAGTACCATTTTCGGCACTAGACACAATAAATGAGAAATTAGAAGGCTTGAGAAAATTTTCGTAATTTCAAAAGTCGATTACTCGGATTGGGCATCTCTAACGGTATATATATAAAAAAACGAAACGTCACAGTGTCTGCTGACATTTCGGCAGACTTAAATGACTGTTTGAAAGACCATGCTTACCCTTTACCGTCTGTAAAGGATATATTCAAGAAATTAAAAGGAGTTAGCCTGTTTTCAAAGTTGGACTTGTTGGATGCTTACCTTCTGCTGAAAATAAGTGAAGAATGTTCAATTTTTTTAAAACTAAATCTTATTCCGTTTGGGCTGAAAATACCGAAGAAATATGGCGGTGAATTCTGGATAATTAAACAAAAATGAAATAAAATTATGAAGCAACAGAAATGCGGTTCCACAAAAAGATGCTGCTTATATCTGTGATCGTGCATGTGAGCAAATACAAGGTTTTGGAAAGGATGGAAACGAAAAGAACATTAATACAGAGTATCAGGAGAAGACAGATAACGTTCCTGGGACATATAATGATGAAAGAAGGCTTTGAGAGTTTTATACTCACTGGTCAAATAGAGGGAAAGAGAGAAAGAAGAAAAGCAATGGGTAATATACTAGATGATCCTAAGAAAGTGGATGGCAGAGCGTTGTTTGGATGAGGTAGCAATAGAAAGCGTGCTTTAAGCCACCAGTAATAATGAGACGTGGAGAGACACTATCTTCTGCGTTGTGAAGGAACTTGGTACGCAGACGAAAAAATTAAATGGCACTTCATTTGTCGTAAATTTCTCGATATCGTAATAGAAATGGAGCATTAATAAGATTAACGTAAAGAAGTTTATCACTTAAAAGAGATGAGAAGGAACGCCCTGGGGAGTCAAGCATAATAAAAATGATATCATGAAATTACAAATTCGCCAAAACTTTGTGAAAAACTTCTCCACATTAATCATATATATTCTTCACAATAATCATATATATATCAGAGACAGAGAGACACAAAGTGAGTGGGAGGTGGATATCTATTGCTTTTCAGATGTTAAATGCTTTTTTATCTGCATATACACATGGGTAATAATGGATTATACAGAGACGATAACTAAATGGTGGTTCTAGACACAAAATAGACTAATGATACTCTCCGTAAAAATCTACACGAAACATTTTAACAATTAGGATTTAGTTTCACAGTCAAGATTGACACAGATGTCACTCTGTATCCAGATGCAGAACTCAACCTCAATGATGTTACTATCTCGCCTTACATAAAGCCAAATGCAATTATTAAATGTGTCAACACTTGGTCGAACCACCATGAATCTGTCAGAAAAATTTCTAAAAGGAATACAGTGCAGGGTATCAAATAGTTTATCCACGAATGAAATATTCAATCACAATAAAGTAGACGTGAAAAAGGGCTAAAAGAGGAGTGTCTACAGCAAGTTTAGAATTCATTCATAGGACTCGAACTAAAAGTAAACTCAGGTGTAGAAATGTAATACAATGATGTAACCAGCATTTTTAAACAACATTTGGTAGAACTTCCTTTAAATTCCTTGTAAAGTATTTTACAGCTGATTCAGAGTTACTCAAATTGTTAAAATAGAAAATAATATCAGAATAAATTTTAGATGCTTTAGAAATTTCCAAAAGAATATTAAATTCATTAATGCAAAAATATTGGATATTGCACAAATACGAACGATTGTCCATTGAATTGAAGCCTTGTATTGAAATAGTTGTAAACTGAGGTCAGTAATTTCAATTAGGTGTACATCGGCTTTACCGAAGGGCAATTTATAAAACGCTATTACAACCATATCTTTTCGTTCAGACTTTTAAGATGTGATACGAGGTTGCAAGACTGTGTATGACAGTTTAAAGAACCTTGTGTATTAAATACGTGCGTGAAGTAGAGCATTTTAAATAAGAAAATCAGGAAAATAAAATATTTGCTGCAGACTGCTGTAAGAAGAAATATTAACCATAATAACATTTACAAATAAAAGCAAAATATTGAATGAAAGAAGTATATTTAATACTTTAAAGACACTAAATGTGTCACACGATCAGAGTGGGGGTAAGTTGAGGTTGGTATTCTCTTAATATCCTATACTTAATTAATTAGATTCAGGACTGAATCACTCACTAAGATGTATTTATTCACCACAAGAACACATCTATCACCTCCCAATCTTCAACACACCACAATACCACATATTTACAGAGGCAAAAATAAGGGTGACAAAGAAATTTGATATTGTATAAAGCAATACAAAAATATATTTAGAAATTTAATGATATGAAAATGAAAAGTGGATGATGAAATTTCTAAATCAAGTAGCACGCTCGTTAAGTTAGAGGAAAACGATAAAATAAATAATGAAATGGGAAAATCAAAGTTTGACCCAGTCAAGATGAAAAAGTTTGGGCAAAAACAAACAGACGGGCTGGGAACAGACTATATTCACATTTTCTCACATTAATAAGATACAAAAAAATAAGTTTAACATAACCAGGGAAGTGTTCGCAGGAGACCGCTTCTTTGTTCCATAAGGAACTTAAACAGATGATTAAACCAGTCTTGCTACAGATATCCATGTTTTGCTGAAATTTATCCTATCAATATCAAAAGCCCTTCTATAAGATCTGACTTATCAGATGCTGATAAGAATAACATTCATAACGCAAAATTTCCTCCGTGCGCTACGTGTAAATCACCATTTCGTGCAACAAACAGCAACACCAGAAAACACCACGCATTTCACCCTAGAATACGGGGCAACATATTATCGAACGCGTTGGCAAAATCAATGGACACTAGCGGTTCGGGATCGATAACACTCGCCTATATGGTCCCAGAAAGGGCGTACCTGAGAGACATAGTAGAAGATACTTCTAAATCAGTGACAAAACGAGTTGAATCCGCCCACCCCATCTGAAGATCATGTCATTGAGAGATAGCTCAATCCGAATCAATAGCCAAGTATGCGAAAACTCAGGGTTACTGAGTTAATTCACGGCTGGCGCCCAAGATCCAAACAAGCATGACTCAGTCACTAAAAATCTGAGACGATCTCGTAGAGGGTCCATCGTCGCAAACTCATCCAATAATAAACGATAAATAGCCTCCGTGGACGAGAAAAGTCAGTGAACCGAGAGATGGCTTGCAAGGCCTATCGCCATTCGAGTAAATTCTTTGATTGATTTCGGGGTCTACGTTAGCGTTCAGCATACGAAACGATATTAAAGCAAGTAAAAGCATCTTAACAAGCTTTCGCCTGAATTGATTTCTCTGTCAAAACTTGTGACATTCACAGCCGACTTTTTATCCGGAGATTTAGCGAATATATGTCAGCCTACCTGATGCTTGCCACCATCCCACAAAAGTGTGGGCAACAAGCAAGCGATCATCTATGATTAGATTAAGTACCGACAGTTATTAAAGAACGATTGGGAAGGCGTATGGAACACATGCCTCAGCCCTCACTTTTCAGGGACAACAGGTATCGAAGCCAAGTCCAGGTTGTTGCTCAGACTTTTGCCAGTCAATCTTACCAATTTTCTTCAGCTAGAGATCTGGCCTGATCCACACTCCAAGAATGATTCCAGGTCCGTAATTCCAGCTGAATGGTCCTGGAAGTACGAACAACGTTCAGGAACCTAACCGCAAACCGGAAGACGTTGCGATTAATTTTGGCATGCGACAACACGAGACAGCGATTCTGCGTCGGGAAGGACGACATGCCCTGTCTCTTAGCCGGCAAAGGAGGTACTCCAATGCCGAACCATAAGAAAAGGACGATAGCGGAAAATAGTGATGAACCGAACAAGTCAGCTCAAAACGCCGGACTGCATTCTGTTTTCGTGTACTACCGTACTGGGGGACCGATACTGCAAATTTATCAACTTGCTGAAAATCGACTTACAATGCAGCGTCCTGTAGAACAGCTGTCAGATACAGATCATCGACCGTATTAAATGTCTTGGATCCAAATTGATCAGCGCGTTTTGCTTGTCATTTTACACTATGTTCGTACGGATCAAGTGCAACATTTCCAGAGCTTGCCTAGCTAATCCTAATTCTAGGGGATTCCTCGTGCATTCATCTGGGACAGACTATTTTAAGAATCTTGTGCTGACTGTGGAAACGACCAAGTCCCAGTCGTATGCAAATTAAACGTGAAACTCCGGGGATTGAAGAAGCCTAATGCAGCACCGAAACTGATATACAACCCACTGGTGAATGACCTCAAACGACAGAAAAATACACTAAGAGCGTGAAAACCAAATACAAAGAACAAACTAAAAAAAGACACACAAAATGGAACGCGATAAAGGAAGCAATACTGACATCAGCTAACAACATTGCCCCAAAGGAAATTAGGCGCAGAAATAAAAATGACTGGATGACGGAAGAGATTCTGGAAGTCATGCAAAGGAAGCAGACAATTATATCAAGACGTGGAATGGAGTACAGGAAACTACACAAGGAAATAAGAAAATGTATACAGAGAAATGGCTCAATGACAAAGTTGCAGCAGTAGAGAGATTGAGGAGGAATAATAAAGCAGACATGCATAAAGAAATAAAAGAACTGATAGGACAAACAACCTGTTCTTCAACAGGATGTCTAAAATCTAAGGGTGGAAGAATCATTTTGGAGAAAGAAGAAATACTCCAACAATGGGAAAAATATATAAAAGATCTTTTCCACAAAAGAGAGCAACCAATAATACTCAAAGGTGAGGACGGACCGGGAATATTAAAGCCTGAAGTTGAATCTGCAGTAGCCGAACTGAATAGAAGCAAAGCAGCCGGAATAGACGGCATAGTCATAGAGCTGCTGTTAGTGCTGGAAGAATTTGGTATAGAAAAAATAAATGAAATTTTTAATAGAGGGGTTATACCAGATTATCTCAGCAAGTCTATCTTCCTAGCACTATCTAAGAAGCCAGGAGCAAACGAATGTGAACTCCACAGAACCATCAGTTTAATCAGCCATATAACAAAACTGATCGTCCGAATCCTGATGAATAGAGTGAGAAGCAGAATAAGGCCAGAAATAGGACAAGAACAGTGTGGTTTCGTTAAAGACACGGGGAAAAGACATGCCATATTTATGATTAGGATGCTCTCCGAAAGGGCAATACAAATTAAGAAGGACTTGCATACTGACAGGTAATGAATTGAGTAGATATACAATGATAGAAAGGTGCGTAAGACAGGGATGTGTCTTTTCACCAGATCTGTGCAACTTGTCCAGCGAGAATATTTTGAGGACAATAGAAGTTATGCCTGGATTCGTAATCGGCGGGCACAGTTTAAACAACCGAAGGTACGCAGATGATACAGTGCTGATAGCAGACACAGAAGGAAATTACAAGACCTCCTACAGAAGGTAGCAGAAGAAAGTAACAAGAAAGGACTAGAAATAAACTGCACGAAAACCCAATACATGGTCAACAGTAAAAGAACATCCCAAACTGCCAAATACAGGTCGGAAATACCAGAACCAAGCAGGTACAAAAATTTAAATACCTGGGAAACGTAATAACAGAAGACGGAAAGTGCGATACAGTTATTTGAAGGCGAATTTGCATGGCGAAGGAAGCATTCCAGAAAGGGAGTAAGGTATTAAGAAACAGCGTTGGACGAATAAAAAAATTCTTTCTTCGTTCTGTACTCACTCGGATATATAATTCACATAGAAGACTTTTTCGATGTATCAGAGCTCATCATTATGGCTAGACATACACTTGCTTCTGACAGGGAAGGAAACTCCAACAATTAATTGTCAGTCGGTGTCTATACTCCCTTAGCCATAGGCAGATAGCATAAGGGAAATTATATGATTTTATATATAAGCAGCGTATACACATGCGAGTCACCGAAGGAACTCAATTCATTACTTAGGAGTAACGTGTAAATCGCAGATGTTGTAATTGTTTTTTTTAAAATATTCCTCTCTAGAGAGCTCAATATATATATATATATATATATATATATATATAAGCCAGGCACTTTGTAAAAAAATTAACTAATCTAAAATGTTCGTAATACGCTTAATGTACACCGAATAACCAAATAAAATCAATATGAAATTAAATTTCCGATGAAATAAAAAATCATAATCTATAGAAAAATATAACGACATATCAGTATATCAATCATAAAAGATCTCGAATGCTGATGACCCTTAAAGATATGTAATATCGGCAAATATATTTTTTACTATTTTCAATTAAATCAGACACATATTCTTACATATGATTTCAATCAGTCCATTATCTTTTTCTTTAATAAACTCTTTTCTATCGTCATGTTTTTAGTTTTCATCATGCTGTAAAAGCTATTCGTCTCCATTTTTTAAAACCTATCTGCCTACTCAAGTTGGGCAACGCTGGTTTCATGTATAGTCACTCAATTAAGTGCTATACGTGATACACACATGTCCGATCATGTCTCAGATTGACTGGGCAGAAGATTATCCTGCATTACGTTGCCATTACTTTCTATAGTGCACTGGTTTTTAGCCAAGGCTATAGAAGGGGGTGTCTTATTGTTTAACCCATAACTGAAGGGAAGAGACAGATTTATATCTCTCCCAAATGTATTGGTGCATAAGTGAACGCAAAAAATTCAACTGGAATTCGAAATCGGCTTCCTGATTTTTGATTTCGAGGCGATATTCACTGAGCCACAACACACAAACTGCACAGGCTAGTGCTATTACGTGGAAAATACTTTAGGCAATAAATATGATTAATAACTTCCTTGAACACGAATTTATATATCTATGTAAGTTACACGGTGATAGTTGTTTACGCACCTAAACAGCTCGTCCAATTCCAAAAGAATGTTTATAGATTTATGCGAATATATTTTTACGGAGAAAGCTGATATTTGTCCAATCGCAGAGAAGGAAATTTTGTACTTTAAATTTAATATTTATGTCGTCTGAAACATCTAGGTACAATATTTTAACAATCTTCTTTTATTTCACTTGCTTCTTCTCATTTTTCTGATTTGAAAATACATAATTCTTGAGAACATCAATGTACGTTTTAAAAACGAGGAAGACAAAACCTATCAAATTAAAAGAAAAGTTGCTTACATAAAAAAAAATATCATCGAAAATTTAGTTGAAATACTCGACAAATTTGTGATGACGTAAAAGCTTCCGAAAGGCGCATTTAAAAATCCACATTTAATGTAAAAGTTTTAAAAAATATTTTCTTGAAATAGGTAAATTTACATTTCTTACAATAAATCTACTGTATTTTTTATTCTGTCGGTATGAAATACTTTTATATTCTCTTATAGTTTGTCAACCATATGCTAATTGTTGTTTGAGTTTCACCTGACTGAATGTGATTGATCAAAATTATCAGTCTATGAAATATTTAAAATATTATCAAACTATTTTATGCATTTGTTCATATGAAGATATTTTTCTAATTAAAAAAATGTCTTGCATTTGGAGCTCCAGTTATAGTGCTAATTGAGTATGTAAATAACATTAGATAAGTCATTGACATTGTTGTATGATATCAAATATCTCCACAAAATTTTGATCCAGATCAATATCCGATAAAATTTCGAGGTAGCTCAAAAATAAATGACTCTTATTTCCGTCTATTATATTTATTATTTGTGAGATTTTGGAAACTTTATCGTCCCTGTCAGTAGGATGGTTAATCGTTGTGCAAATTGAAACGTTATCCTTCATTTATCTCAGTTTAATCTCGATATTTAAGCTTCCTTTTTCGATATTAGTCAGTTAAGTGTCATGCAACATATACTCTTGGTTTATCATGTCTCTTTCGTTCCATGACTGAGACGCGGAAGATTCTCATGCATTCGATTGCCATTTATTTTGCAGTAGACTGGATTAAGACATTTGAGTATTTGTGTGTAAGTGAATGCAACAATTTTAACTGGAATTAGAACACGGATCTGACAATTGCTCATTTTGAGCTGATACCGATTACACCGCAACACACATCCACTCAGATGATATAAACGTGTTTAATTCAGATGGGAATTGAAGATTGAATTCCTTCAGATTTTTATTGAAAGATTTTAAATTCGTTTTACTCGCTTAATCTTTTTTCAGTATATTTTAGATAGAACTGGCCTTTGTTGCGGTCACTGCGTATGAAAATATACTCCCTACCGTGTCTTGTGGTATGTATGTGTTTTTCTTGGTGCGAATCTTAAAAGTAACTTCTTATTCTTCAGGCTATTTATAAATATATTTAATCGTCTTGAAGTGTTTACAAGGTTATCAAGTAACATTAAGTAACGCACGAAAAAAGCTATACTGCAGCGCATCTAATATCATCTTTCATAAATTTCCTTATTTAGAACATAAGATACCGTTATTGAGTGAACATCGAATGTTTAGAAAAACTGGTTTCTCTAAATAATCATAAATTCTAGCATGTGTGCAATATTTTATAGAAAAGTGGTGACAATTTGAAACATTTTTATTAGACATATATTATAGTCAAGTTCATTCTGTACACTGCCCGGGACAACTACGGTTGGAGGGTTACGTTAAGGGTTAATTTTTAATAAATAGCAGGGGAAAACAAAGGTTAACTCTAGACTTGAATATCTTAACATTGTAATGTAAGGGAAACATCCTCTTCGGAGTCGGTTCCATAATCAATGGTCCGTGGGAAGAAGTTGTTTGAATGTTATTTAATCCTCAGCAACGATATACAAAAATGGTGCATCCATATTGTGAATGTTAGAACTGAGGATACTAGTTTGTTTAAGTATTTTCCAGTAATGCAATGATAGGGCAACAAGTAATTAAGACGCTTTTGAGATCTGTCAAGGTGGTACAGCAAGGACTGAGCTGTTTCTGCCCAGATATGGCAAAATATTTCAATTATGGCCTGAAATAGATTTATAAAGTTAGAGGATGACATGAAGTGTGAGGGATTTACTGAAGCGGTATAACCCTCTGACACATTTACATTGATCTTTAGGGATAAGTGAGTCACACTTGGGGTCGGGTGTGAGTGTGAGGTACAAAATTCTTTCAAGTTAATGTGGTTCATTGAAGATAGATACTCTGAAGTACTATTAACATTCTAGATTAGCTAAATTTAACAGCCATTTAGTGCATTATGTTCAATTGTTTAATGTCGTTATTTTCCGTACGTTTTGAGAGTAAGGGTATTTGAGAATGGATCTGCAACAGCGTTGCCATTTTCCGGGTAAGACTTATACACATTCTGAAATAAAATTCAAATTTCCCTTATTTTTTTTCTTCGATGGTCTCTTTGAGATCTCTCTCTCTCTCTCTCTCTCTATATATATATATATATATATATATATATAATGGTTAACGTGCTTGTCTAATAACTGAAATGTGAGGTTGATCGATACGGAATTATATATATGCAATTTGTTCCCAATCTAGGCTTAGCTTTCGTTGAATTTTGAGGTGAAATGACGAATAACAAGCTTGTCTCGTTAGATAAATTAGAAGTGAGTAATGAATTAACCATTCACTTAGAGCTCTATACACGAAGCCACGATTCACATCGAAACAACGCTTGGTATATATGTATATTTATCAACCTTATTAGGGACGACCGTTTGGTATATGTTATATTCCAGAAAAGGATGGAATAGCCTGATAGCGATTATATAACTACTCATCTATTGCACGTAGGCCTGTGTTTGTTCACTAAATAGTAACACGTATTAAATCAGCATTGTGGCACCGATTTTATGTCCGTCGGAGTCTCTCCTCTCTAAGCCATAGACATCAGTGTTAAAAGATGGTTAAATATATACAATACGGTTTATACATATCAACATATCGATATAACACGTACGTCAGACGTATATGGTCTCGGAATAAAGTGAAATGTTTACTTTCAATAAATGTTAAAAGTGTTTAAATGACATAGTGGGGAGAGCAATTCCGGTTAGAATGTTTTATATTTGATTTGTCCCATGTTCTGTTTGGCTGAAAAAATAAAATTGGCACTTTTCCCATTGTCTGACATGGAACGATGCTTACTACGTGATCTAATGCGTCTCTGGTCAATCATAGCTGAGAATTCAACTCTTCTGAGACATAATCAACTTGAGTATAATTCGGTAAGTTGGTCTCTGCATATGTAAAGGATATTGTCACAACAGCGTTACATGTGGTATTTTTAGATTTGGCTTTCAAAAGGTGATGGATGCAAAATGTCAGAGCTGTTCAGGAGGAAGCGTAGACAAAAAGAAATCATGACAAGTATGACACCGCTAACGTAATAGTAATATCTTATTTTCAGCAAGTCGCGTAGGGCTTCTCGGATTTTGAGGTATTTATATTGTTTCAATGTTAAAGATTACATGTTCTATTATCTATTGCAAACATACAACTATTTTTTTCATATTTAGTTAGTGTATAAAAATATGGTGTAATAGTAGTGAACAAATAAATTTGTCATCCACATAGAAGCCTGTTCTTTGCTGTATTAAAGCCATAAATGTGGCTAGACATCCACATGCTTCAGGCAGGGATAGACAAACGCCCGATTTTATGTCCGTCGGAGTCTCTCCTCTCTAAGCCATAGACACATAGAATGAGACAATAGTAATACATATATATATATATATATATATATATATATATATATATATATATCAGTCTATACTGAAAACCTGAACACACACACACACACACACACACACACACATATATATATATAATCCGCAGACAGATCTGTTTCTCTCTATCACATTACGGGTTAGATCCCGATTAATTTTAGCTAATAAAACAAAACATTTTCGGAAAAATTTGACTTGTTGTTTTCTTGTATGGTGATACCCTGATTCTAACAATTCACTGCTGTTTTTGTAAAACGATATATATTTGGCCCGAAATACGCATCAGTTTTTTTTATATCACTTCTTCAGTAGAGCTAAATCGCTTTCATTAGAGCCTTCATTTGAAGTCTGTAAGCATCTAGTAATCGCTGGTGGGGTGAGATCTCTAGAAAAAAGGTGTATGCAAATGCAATTTAAAGTGCAATTCCTGTTTTTCCCCATCGTTGCGATCGACTTTTGACACGATGCATCTTATTTGTGAAAGTTAATTTTTTGCGATATCTGGTTTCAAAGGTAGCAATAATGATGCATAATATTTGCTAGTGATGTTTCTTCTCAAGATAATCGCTGAAAAGCGAATTGCGCTTTCCAAAATACAAAGGCGAAAACATTGCCTGCTGATGTTTGCATCTTTGGTCTCTTTGGACGAATTTTACCTGCTCATTTCCCCTCTGCTGACTGCAGATCTGACTCCGGAGAGAAGATGTGGATCCATGTTCTATCCATTTTCACATATTTATGCAACAATTCTCGTTGTTGAGTTGAAACAGTTGCAAACAAGGCTCTGAATTGTCGACCCTTTTTTGTTTTTGATCTGCTGTGAGCAAACGCTGTAAGAAAGAGGATTTTGTAAGGTAATGTTTTAAGCGAGTGATTATAGTTTGTAGTAAGGATATTATGTTTTCACAATAGTTTCTCCTGATACCTACCATGATGAAAAATGCTCTTTTTCAGACTTGACTGTTATAAGGGTAGGTATATATTGATATGACCTGGTATGAGACCATACAATAATGAGTCAACATGGTGGTAGGTCAAGAACATATATTACGTCAACAAGAGATAGAAAGAGATACAAAGAGAAAAAGTAATAATAGCATGGCTACAGGTGACCGTCAGACAGATAGATTAGGCTGAGCTAAACTGAAGTCGTACTGGAAATCAGTGTCTCTATCGCCTGAGCTCCTTCCTCGTGAGTAATCTCTCGGTTAACAAAGGCAAAGAAGACTACATTATTAAGTGGGTAAGTCACCCAACACTCCACTTACAAGAGCTTTTCCCCCCGTAAATCTGTTTAATAAATTTTTCGTTTAGAGTCGACGATCAAACGATCCGTGAACTTCATTTTCCTACTAGATCGTGTTCTTTCGGGTAAAGCTTGGGGTGCCTCGAGGTCAAAATTCTCGAAGGTAATGTCTATCGGATCTTTCTTTGACGGTGGTAAATCATTTATGTCAGTTGTCCGACATTTCGTTATTTGATTTTGGTGGCGCTTATGTATATTCTTTGGACCTTGTATCATGTCGACTAGGTCTCCCACTTTTGTTTTATAGTGCCCTCTTCCCAAAAGGTCATGTGATTTTTGTATACTTTTAAAAGTACTTTTTGCTACAAGTGTAACGTTTTCCGGGAAGTGTGATTGTATTTTTGAATTTAGCTTGCTTGGGGATAAGCTTGTCGTTAACTGATCTGATTTTTCTCGCAAACATCGTTTCTGCCGGTAAAAATTGGTATTTGTAGTAATTCTAAACACCTTCAGAAACTGTTGCAGCGCCTTCTCAGTCGGTGTGCCCTGTGCTTTCTTACGTGCTAGTTTCAATGTGTCGAGGAAACTTTCCGCTTGCCCATTGGACCTGGTGTGATATTGTGGTGTTGTGATATGGTTCACTTAAAACATTTCACAGAACTGTTTGAATTCGTTTTTTTCCAGAATGTCCCGTATGAAAATCCCGAAAGATTTTCTTTTATAAACTTTTGGGTATCACCACTCTTTCGTTGTATAATAGTACCTCATCACAAAGAGAAAAAACCACAGGCACACTTGAGTCTGTTTTGTAAATATGAGTCTTAGTAGACGTAATGAACTCGTCTTTCAGAGCTTCCCTTTTAACGTCGGATAATGTAATTGGGAGCTCTCTCATAGTGTTGGCGATCATGAATTTTATTTCGCAATACATTCTCAATGGTGAGATTTTCGAGTCTTCGAAAACACTTTATTTTTAGGAACAAGTCTGGATAATCTGTCAAAGTGGCAGATATTCTTGGAAAACAAATGCTCGATTTTGAAACTGTATTTCAACAATATTGTTCCCCATCGAATGGGTTTGTTAGCGGTGTACACCGGCAATCATTTTTTACTTCTGTATATCGTCAGTAGCAGCTTGTGATCGGTTTTTAAAGTAAAATGTCTGCCATGCAGATATCTGTGAAATTTGGTCAGAGCAAAGATTATACTTAATGCTTATTTTTTCGATGTGTTAATACTGCCTTTCGTAGGCAGCAAACATCGGGAAGCATGCGCCATCGGTTTTCGTGTTCCCTCCGGAAGTTTATGTAATATACAGGCACCAATGCCATAAGAGGTGTCATCGCTCGCTACTATAATATCAAATTTTGTGTTATAGTGGGTGAGGGAAAAGTCTGACGTAAGTGTATCTTTTATTTTCTCGAATGCTGATTGATATTCTGGTGTCTAATTCCAGATTTTATCTATCTTTAAAGGATTATTCAACAGAACTCTCATGTTATGCATGTTTTTTATGAATACTTGATAGAAATTTGCCAGGCCTAAAAAGCTTTGCAGTGCTTGTACGTTATCCGGGACCGGCATATTCGTAACCCTATCAGGATCCGGTCGTCGACCTTCTTTATCAATAATGTGCCCTAAATATTTTATTTGGGTTGAAAAAATTGATCCTTAGCTTCTTTAACTTTAACACCATATTCCTGGATTTTATCGAATACGCTTATTATATGCTTTCTATGGTCTTTCACTGATTCACTCGTAACTAGAATGTCGTGAATAAACGTTGTCCAGCATTTTGTAAAAATAGTAGACGCGACCTTGACTCCAAAAGCCAATCTATTAAATTTATATAGACATATATGTGTATTTTTACATATCAGTTTGGAGCATTCTTCTTCAACCTGGATTGGTAGGTAAGCGCCTAATAAATTGATACTTGAAAAATTTTCCCCCGTTTAATTTGTTTGATAGTTCTTCGGTGATAGGAAGAATATAATGATGTTCTTTTAAGGAGGCGTTCAAACCCGTCGAGAAATCAGCAAATACTTTGATTTGACTCATTCTTAACCTATACCACTGAAGCAGCCCAATCCAAAAATCAATTTTAGACAGGATACCTACATCAGTCTAATTCTTCGTCATTCATTACCGCAGCGAACGGAACGTTCCTCTATTTTTTTAACACTGGCTGTGCATTATCCTTTAACTTGAATTAAGCTATTATTTTAGTGCATTTCCCTAAGCCTGCCGAAAACACCTCCGGGAATTTTTCCTTTAGTTCCAGGTTTAGTTCTTCAATATTGGATGTTGTAGATTCTATTTTTCAACAGAACATACTCATTAGACAGTCCCACAAATTGTACTTTTCAATCCAATCTGTACCGAAGAAATTTTCAGTATTTTTCATCACATATGCTCTCAATTTTCTAGTTGTTCTATTTAATGTTACTGCGAAAAATACTTCTAAAATATTTATTTTTTCACCTGTCACAGAACGCGCCGTTTTGTTAGTTCTCAATAAAGTAGGCTTTTTCAGTCGCTTCCACGTATGCAAATTTATGATCGTCAGGTCAGATCCATTGTGCAGCTGGAATTTAATTGTTTTATTTCATATTTGCACGATTATACATTTTCACAAATTTCCAACTTCCTTCTCGCTTGACTGTGTCTGCTTTATTTTATTTTTTGTTCTTCTGGATTTTTTCGCATACCAGCAAATTGAAGTTAGATGGCCAGCTATATCGCAATTCTGTCAGTGTTTGTTTTCTTTCTGGACAGGCCAAACCTCATCCAGTGTAATGTAACACGGACCTGGTGGTGAATTTTCTTGTTTTATAGCATGTTTGTCACGATATTTTCATTTCTCTATTGAGTGGCGTTTTGGTCTGCTCATAATTTTTTATATGAGCGACTCCCGACTCCTCGATATTCCGAGAATCACTTTTTACGGATACGAACATCTGGCAGTATTCTGCTAAATTTTGGAGTGTTAAACCCGACTCATTTTCTAGTTTTGTTAGCACTCGACGTCTAACTTCAGCGTCTCCGGCTGAGACCAAACCTTGAGCCAAAATTAGGCATTTAAAGTCGTCAGCAGATAATTCCGCTTATTTAAAATTGTTACAGTATTTATTTACCGGAGCAGCAAAAGTTAAATAGTCCTACTGATCCTCTATGAATCTATTTAGACACTTCAATCTTCTATGAAAAAGGGATGTGTTCGGCCCAAATAATTCCGACAGTTGTTTGACTGTTTCTGAGAATTCCAGGTTTGTTGTCATTTTGGGGAGGATAACATCAACAAACCTGCGATGCTCTGCTGTATCCATCTTCCTTAGTAATAAAGGCACTTTCGTGGGATTTGGCCAATTATTACAGTGGCCGTTAAATAAATCCTCTTAATGTCTATAAAAAGCATCAAAGGTTTTTTTTGTCTTCAGGTACAAACTCAAAGGTTCCCATAGAACTCCAGATAGTACCCTGGGAAAAAGCAGTATCGTTCTCAGTTCGTTTGCCATTTAATGATTTAAGAAGTAACTCTTCAATTTGATTTTGTCTTTCCTTGGTCCTTTTAAATTCTTGTTCTTGCAAATCCATCTGTTGTTTGTGTAAGTCTATTAATAATTGTTGTTGTTGTAACTGCTGGTCGATTTTTTGTTGTCGATTCGTCTGTGTTATCAATAATTGAATTATCACTTTTTGTAGTTCTTCCATTTTTTTCAAACTCAACACGACCAATTTTTCGTACACGAGAGGAAAAATAGTAACTGTAGTTACATTTTTTGTAAGACGTACGTCAAAGAGAAAGAGATAGGCTGAAAACGAAACTACTTTCAGACTTTTCTGTGACGACGTTCTGGGCTTATAGGGAATTTTTTCATTCGAACCTGAATATTTTTCCTTTTCTTTTTTTTATTAGTTGCAGGCTAGTTTAGATGGGGTATAATATATTTTTTCTTGGTATTTCACGTTTTTTTCGACTGATTGTATGTGTTATCACTTGGTACTTGAAATCCACGTTCGACCGTTGATGTTCGCAATTTCCGTATTTCCAACGTTGCTAGTTGAATGTGTCGATAGTGTTTAAAATATATTTTCTGTTTTATCGTGAATTGTTATGTTTTCGTCGCTCGCTGATATATCGACAGTGGTCAAAGAAATATGTTTTCCTTCCCTGTGTGAATTCTTATATATTCGTCGCAAGTTGATATGGACCCGGTATGGGACCATAAAATAATGAGTCAAGAATGGGTAGTTCAAGAACATATGTTACGTCAACAAGAGATGCAAGCAAATACAAAGAGATGCAAAAGAAAAGTAATAATAGCATGGCTTCAAGTGACTGATAGGCAGATAGACTAGCCTGAGTTGAATTTAAGTCGACCTGGAAACGAGTGTCTCTGTCGCCCCGGCTCTGTCCACTACAGTAATTAATTCTCGGTTAATATGAGTAAAGAAGAGTCCATTGTTACGTGGGTAACTCACCACAACACACGCACACACACACACACACACACACACACACACACACACACACACACACACATATATATATATATATATATATATATATTTAGGAATTGTGTGAAAACCCAAAACTTATGTAAATCTTAAACATTCATGTAGCTGAACCTCGTAGAAATTTGTTACAACATATATTATTCTGTTATATTACTCTGTCATTTCGAAGACGTGCTATTCTAAAGTTTCTTGTGCATAAATCCTACAATAATACTGCATCCCTTTACTCTGGATTATAAATAATTTATTTGTGTGGTTTTAGAAAACACAGCAAATGAGTTTGTTGTGATAAAACTGCTCTTACGATGTTCAAACTTTTTCAGAAATCGCACACGTATTCTTATTCTTTCTCAGCTTAAGTTAGCTTCTTTGTTGACAAGATTTCTCTATTGATTTCTAGCACATAACTTTGTTTTGAATAGAAAATTTTTCCTGAAATTTTGTCTGATTTTGAATTGAAGAATTTGTCTTTTTATATTTTGATATTATGCCAGTTTTTTAACAGCCATCTGATACATACTTGTATATGTTTTTCATTTTTTACAATTATTTTATTTTACTATTTTAAATCTATTTTTACAGAGGGAACGTCTATACACTGTGTTAGGATCTGTGTTATATTTTGTTAAATTGTCACGCCAGAATCTAGGTAAGAATTATTATATATAATGTTATTTTTTGCTCAAGGCTAGTTTACACTTATCTCTGTCATTTCGAAGACGTGCTATTCTAAAGTTTCTTGTGCATAAATCCTACAATAATACTGCATCCAATTAGCCTGCAATTAACATTGTTAATGCTATGTTATCATTAGTACCTTCTTTATTAGGAAACATTAGGCATTCATTGTCCAGTCAGAGAGGTTTATTTCTTATAAATCTTGGAAAATATTTGTCTTAAACAATTTTTCCGAAAGAAAGTCTTCTTAACTTGTCCTCAAATTTTGTGGTTTATGCTATCTTTTGCATATTTTTTGTTGCAACAACCAAGCACCAGTCATCATGTTTCAAAAACGTATTGTTCTCGGTAATAACGTAAGTGATCACAGCCCTTCACATTTTCCTGTCTCTTGAAAATTTTAAGATATTTTGTCTTGTTATTTCTCCCAAACATCGCTCTATCACCAATTTTCTTTAGCACATCACTTGTAGTACACGGTGTTTTTGCGCTTGCGCTAATCTCTATCCGCCTTATGTGCCTCAAATTCTCCAAGTTCTTTTTCCACATTAAGTGTCCTCGGAACTTCAACTATCTCTTCCACATTTTACGTATAAGTTCCTATTTTTTCTATTTTCTCCAAAAGCAGTTCGTTGCTGACACTTTGAACCATGGTATTCTTAACATACATCTGTATAACGAGATTGCTGTTGCTTCTAGTATCTCTTACATCTTTGAAAAGATTGTCCAGAATTCTCAGCTATATAGAAAGAAGATATCACATATCAGCAGACTTTTCTTTGTTCTTAACAAAATCTTCCTGTTTTTTAATATTCTACTCAGATTTTAGTGTGCGTCCTTGGCCATGCAGATATTCTTTGGATCTCAGTGTTACACTTACCGTCCTCTGCTAAAATATTTGCCAGTTCTGTACCTGCTTGATGTAAAATCCTAGAATTGTCATTAGGATTATGGAAACTTCTTTTTGCTTATGACCATGCATTCAATCTTTTTCATTTTATGTTTAGTCCCTCTCTTCTTTCTTTCCTTTGCTGCCTTCGACATGACATCTTGTAGTTTCCTTTCCGTGTCTGCTGTCATCTGCTGATCTTATATTATTATAATAGAATAAATTTGATTGAACGCAAGTCAAATGCTTTTAATTTTGGAATACGGTTGTAATCACTTGACAGTTTACATATTTCTGCACATGTCTGGAGGTATACATAGCATCAGTGTTAAAGTATCGATTAGACGAGATTATTTTAGTCCATAATTAGAAATTCTCTGTTAAAGTTTGGTTTACGTAGTAATTTACGGGTTTTCTAAAATAACACTTAGCACAGAGTAATCTATGTTCACACTCCTTATCTATCCTATATTTTAGATTTTAACTGAAACATGCAACTAGGAATTTTCTAAAAAAACCTTGAGCTTCATAGATATTTCAGGTGTGAGAATTCCCACAACAAAAGAAAACGTTTCCGTCAAAATATTCGCTATCTGTGAACTTGACTTACTAATGTAAAAAAAAACAATCTTCTGTTTAAAATTAATAGATGCATGAAAAATATCAGTTGTTTGTTTGTATTTCTGTGTGTGTGTGTGTGTGTGTGTGTGTGTGTGTGTGTGTGTGTGTGTGTGTGACTGTTACGACTTCATTTTCTACATGTTTTCTTTGCGCTCGACTTCACCATAAATTTTCCTATTGTTTTCAATTAAATATGTAATGTCTGTGGTTACCTCTACGCAGTTGTGAGTCCTGGTAAATATTATGTTACGACGTGTTTTGAAGTTACGAAGAATATAGTTACTTTCCCTATTTTTTCTCCACATCCAACTCCAAAATATGAAATGTTAAGGCATATTATTTTCAGTTACCTTTAGATAAATTAGAAAAAAAGTGATTTTGATTAAACGTATGAATGCTTCATCCAATGCATATATAGGCATAGGAATATTTTCTATTAAAACAAATGAAAATTATCGATTAATCCCAGATAAAAAAAGTATCAAATATAGCGTGAAAATATTGATATTAATTATAATCAAATCTTCTTATAAGTGGTTTGTCATCAGTATAAACTTCACCAGTTTCATGACTATTTTTTTCAGCAGCTTCTTTTTCCAGGCTTCCTGTCTGTGGAATTTCCTTTCATATACTCGTTTTCCTGAAGGTTATAGCTTCCAGGAATTTAAATGCAAAGTCAGTTCCCATCTCTTATCCGCTTAACTCCAGCCCTTGCTGCATCACCCAGTGTATTTCTTCTTATCCTTTCTCTGTACCTTTGCAACAGTCTTCACTAGTGCGTTCACATCCTTCTCTTGACCTTTCTATATTTCAACACTTTTAACTGGTTCGTCTTTGTCTTCACTATCTTCTTGCCTAATACTTCAACCCTCTGCACATCAGGTGAAATGATAAAATAAAAAATAACTAGATATAAGGTTTTGGTACCTGCAAGAATGATATCAAGAAAATCTTCTGCCATATCTCATCTGTTAAAAAGATAATTTATATATATATATATATATATATAAGCGTTTCACCCCGAGGAAAGCATGTCACTGCCACTACTGTGCAGGGGGCTACGTAGAGTGGAGAAAGGCTGGTTAAATATAGGAAATGACAGAGGGTGGGTGATAGGCAGGTAAGGATACTGAGAATGAGGGTTGGGTAGATGAGAGTGTTGTGAGAATAGTTGGGAGTTAGTGTGATAGGAGGTGTCTATTGACCCTACATTTAAACACCTGGAGATTGTAACTGTCGGAAAGCAGACTTGTGGAAGGGAGTTTCACAGGCGGGAAGCGCGAGAAAAGAAGCTGTTGGAGTAGAATTTACGGTTACATCTTATTTGTTTAACTGTAAAAGGGTGGGACCTAGTTGCTAATCTAGTATCTCGTGTAAATTCGTGCTTAGGCGGCACCAGTGATCTAAGCTCATCGGAGCAGAAGCCATGAAAGTACTTGTAGAAGAGGCACAGGGAAGCCACATCACGCCAGTGTGAGAGCGGCTGCAGCCGGTCTGCCAAGTCAGTATCAACCACGTTGTAGATCCTCCTTTGTATTTATTTCAAGAAACCCAAGGAGAGCAGCAGGGGCACCCGACCAGATATGGCAGCAATATTCAACACACGGGCGGATGGTAGATTTGTATATGTGCAGAATAGATTCAGGTGGGAAAAATTTCCGGGCCCTGCACAGGGAGCCGACTTTCATAGCAGCAGATTTGGCAATGGATTCAATATAGTCATTCCATTTGAGGTCCGCCGAGAGTGTAAGGCCAAGGAGGCGTAGTATTTTACTCTCTGGGAGGCTAGCCTGCCCCATGCTAATGGGAGGTAGATGCGATTGTCTATGGTGATTAGTTGAAAACAGCTTTGTTTTGGAGGCATTGAAATTTACCAACCATTCCCTACCCCAGGTCACTACGGATTGGAGGTCTCTTTCAAGTACGGCAGCGAGGTTCATTTTTATCGTCCAGACCTGGTTTCTGATCGATGCGGGAGTAGATTGTTGTGTCGTCGGCATACATGCCAACTTGGGATCTAATGGTGTCGGGGAGATCATTAATGTAGATCAGAAAGAGCGTGGGACCTAGGATAGAACCTTGAGGGACGCCCGCGTTCGTCTGGTAGTTTTGGGAGGCATGCCCATTTAATACCACCTTCAATGTGCGGTTAGAGAGAAAAGACTGGATGAGATCAAATAGATTTCCAGTTATCTCATAGCTCCGCAGTTTGCACAAGAGGCCAGCATGCCAGACCCTGTCGAATGCTTTGGAGATATCCAAAGCAACGGTTCGGGCTTCACCATTCTTGTCAAGTGCCTGGTATAATTACTCGGTAATGGTCGTTAGCATATCAACAGTAGACCTGCTGAAGCGAAACCCATACTGTTTGTCAGAGAGAAGCCCGTTTGCCATAAGATGCTGAATCACCTCGGCGTTGATAATGGCTTCGAAAACTTTGCCAAAGATTGGAAGGAGACTAATAGGACGGTAATTGGTGGGGTCTGAGTGTTCGCCAGATTTCTTAAATATAGGTACTACGCAGGAGGACTTCCAACAGGCAGGAAAGCAGGAACAGATAGTCAGAGGTTATAGAGTTTAGAGAGGAGAGAGGAGAGTTCTGGGGCACATTTCTTCAGTACTATGACTGGGATTCCGTCACTGCCGCTCGCTTTGTCTGGGTCAAGTTGCGCAATTATCTTGCCGACCAGCGAGGGTGTAATGTGGACGTTATTTAGTTGAGCCTTAGTTCTGGGTGGGAAGTCTTGTGTAGGTATTCCTAACGAGTCCAGTGTCGAATTGGTTGAGAATCTACGAGCAAAGCATTCAGCCTTGTCGGCTGGGGAGGTGAGAACTTCAAATTCATTGATTAGTGGGGGTATTGAAGTCTTTTTCCTGCTGAGCACGCTTTTGCAGAGACGCCAGTAATCTTTGGAGCCAAACTTAGAGGATGCTATGCGTTGCCTAATTCTGGTAGCAAACGCCCTCTTGGCTTCGTTCAGTACTTTTTTACACTTGTTCCGTGCTGAGGTGAAAAGGCGCCTGTTTTGGTTCGACGAGCAGCTTCCATAGAGCCGGAAGAAATGGTTCCTGTGGGCAATAGCGGCCGAGCAAGCGGGTGAGAACCAGGGGGACTATTTGGTTTTAGTTGGAATTTTCTGGCAGGGATAAAAGCATCGATGCCAGCCTTAACCCAAGAGGAGACTTCGGAGGCACAGTCTTCGACAGGAAGATCAAAGACGTTGTTCCAGGGGACGTCGCAGAGGAAGTCCCTGAACGAGTCCCAGTCGGCTCTTTGGTAGCAGTATGATATTCTGCTGGTCTGGTTTTCTTGGGTAGAGTTAGTGTGGATTGATATGTTTACGGAGACTACGGCGTGGTCAGAGTTTCCGAGGGGGCAGAGTTGCCTGGTAGTGCAGGAGTCTGGGATGGAGGTAAAACAAAGGTCGCGTAAAGAGTCCCTTCCGTTAGGGTTTTTAGAGAAACGCGTGGGGAAGTCCACCACTTGCGTTAGAGCTTGGGCTATTGAAAAGTGCATGGTGCGGATCCCAGCAAGGTCGGTGGCTGAGTTTTCAAGCCACTTGGTGTGGTGGGCGTTAAAATCGCCAAACACAAATATATGGGCAGATGGGTGAGAAGAAATGGCCCTGTCGATGTTAGTAGAGATGCAATCAAGTAACGTACAGTCAGAGGAGGAGGGGGAGCGGTAGAGGAAGAAGAGATAGCTAACCGAGCTTAGAAGTGAGAGACGGAAGCACATGAAGGAATGATCAAGGGTTTCAAGAGATGTGACCCTGGCTAGGGGGAGTTGTTCGCTGACATATACACCAAGCCCATGCATATGGACATTGGAGTTCTTCCTGAAGAGAGGAAGGTAACCAGGAACGAACAGCTCTGAAGAGGGGATAGAATGGTCAAGGTTAGTCTCACATATAGCTAAGGTATCGGGTGAGTTAGTTAGAAGGAAAGACTCTACACTATTAAAGTTACTGCGAATACCTCGTATATTTGTGAAGGTAACGCAGATAGGTTTGGGCGATTTACGACTAGCTGGTTTAGGCTTGCTATTTTGTTTGTTTAATTTCATGCTGGTTATAGTTGTGGATAGAGAGAGCTCTAGAGTAGGGTCAGATGGTTGTCAATTGCAGCAGGTGAACGATGGTGAATGACGCCGCCTGCAGCATAATGTGGCCTCGGGGTTGCCCATCGGAAATTCATGCAGGGACGCCCGTCCATGCGCGAAATGGCACTACAGGAACCCCGATATTATTCAACTGTTGATCAGAGCAGCCTCTCGAGACGCTATGCAAGAGTTCGGGCTCCTAACTACCGGTCGGAAGCAGCAACCAGGAAACTGCCAACCCGGTACCCTCAGAATGAAGAGACATTGCGACCATACTCACCAACTGCAAAAAGCTTCCAGCCGAACCGACATAAAGACCGAAAAAGAGAGAGATGAACCGGGAACCCCTTCCTAAATAAGAAACAAGGCAATCACCTCTACTTCTGTCCAAAAGAAGGGGGTTGAGTGTGAGACCGGGCGATAGAAGGTACTATCTACTCCAATTAAAAAAAAAAAAAGAATAAATGTGTGACTGAAGTTAACTAAGTTTTAACTTCGTATAATCAAACCTAAATTTGATAATTAAGAACAATTTACACAAAAATTAGGCTGAAAAGATAAGAACCGAAAAAAAATAAAATAAAATAAAAAATACAAATAAAAATAAATAAATAAATAATTCAAAAAATAAGATCACACTGGCTAAACTCACTAAGTTGCAGGCTGGCTGACAGAAAAAAGCTAAGAAAATTTCAAAAATTATCTTCATTCTGTTTCTTCTATACAGTTCTGGAAAGTTTAAGTTACCTTATATATATATATATATATATATATATATTAACCAATTTTTTCATGTCATAATGCTGCAAACAGCAAAATATATACTTTAATGCGTGTTTCGTATACTAATTATCTAAATGGTTTACCATTTCATGTTACTCTGACTGCTTAACAAATATCTCAGGAAAGGATTTAGTAAAATTTATTTCATAAATATAATCTTGGCAGTAGTGAAGATCAGACTGCTTGAAAAGATATGTGAATGAACGTAGAGTATAAGGATGCTTTAAGAAACCTTGTCGTTATTAAGCCAGCCACAAATAACAGAAACGTCATAGACGTCTGCCATCCAATGAAGATGATAAATTGAAAGCATTAGCGAAATCAAATCCTTATATCACGATTTGACAGCATGCAAGTGATCTAGATGCAAATATTGGATCAGTTTATGAACATTAGATAATATATAGATACTTTTTAAATAACTTCAAACCAAGCCGGACAGTAAATCCAATAACATGAAATAATAATAAAGAGAAACATTAATAAGGAATGAGAACAATGAAAGAAGAATAACCAAGAAGATAGTAAAAAAGATTTACATTGCATATTCAGTTTTGAAAATCAAAGTGTACTGGAAAGCATGGAACGGGAAGTGATTTCCACTAGTAAGAAGTGTGAGAGAAAAAACAGTTACTTAAGAATTTACATCTAGAAAATGTAACTGTAAACTGGTGCAACCTAATCTGTCAGTCAGTTAAGTGTCATATACTTTACACGCTTGGCTAATCATGTCTCAAAAGAGGCATGACTGACTGAGCAAAAGATTATCCTGTAGTAGGTTGCCATAACCATCTGCGGTCCGGTCAAGAATATGTCCTGTTATTTAACCCATAACTGGATAAAAGAAACGAATTAATACCTTCCCAAACGGTATTTTCGCGTAAGTGAATGCAAGGAATTCAACTGGATTTCGAACTCGGCTTCCCACTTTCTTGTTCCAAGTCAATATCCACTGCACCACAACGCACATCAAATTCATATTTGAAAGTGAAAGAAGTAATGCAAAAAGCTAATTAAATAAATTATATTATTTAAAATTAAATAAAAAATATAACGAATCGTTCATAACTGTATTCGGTTTTTTTTCGCACATCAAAAATTATCAATTTGTCGGTCAAATTTTGAAAGCCAACACAAAAAAAGATTTAAGGGAATAAGAACAGTTTTAGATTAGCCAAGTAAATCAACTAACCGTAACACAATAACGCATGTACTTCCCTTTGCACAAAGGGGACAAAAGAATACACTCGAGAAACAAACAAGAACTGAAAGATGTTGCATTAAATATCTGAAAATCATCACAAATAAAGAATGCAACAGTTTGTGATGTCAATGTTTCGAAAGTTGGATGCAAGCATTTTTTATGCAACCAGGTAATAAATGTTTTTACTCTTTCACTATCAGTTACTTGTACTTTTGCTCACCTAAAAAGGATGTTATCTGATACAAAAGGGGGTATGTTTCAAGCTGTTTAATGCATATCAATGTAAATACCAATAAATAAAGCAAATTTCTGAACTCTTGTAGCCATATTAATATTTTGATCTGAAACCCAGATGTCTTGAATGAACAACAAAAACAAATGAATTGGCTTTGATATTTCGATATTTTTGGACGGTATCTTTCGCGTTTTGAATTCAGAATTGTGTTTCTCCTAGATTGTGTGTCACTCAAGCCTATAGGATTCAATCTGTTCTGTTATTTACACACTTTATTTGTTGGCAAAGTGTGTAGTATCGAATGATAGTTCCTGTTTTGATGATTAAAAATATTCTAAAGTATTATCTTTTGTTTTAAACATAATGGTTATAAATCCTGCATGATTTACTGAAGAAGTAAATATAAAAATGATAAATATATTTAACAGATATGCTTAAATAGTACATAGGTAACTAACCTATTCCATTAAACATATTTAAAAAATGAAGATGAATAAATTTGCAGATGCTGCTGCATACATCATTATTTACATTCTGCTGCTTCAAACATTTTAATCTATCAATTTTTATTAAACACGTGCGTTAAGCAGTAATTTCAAAATTAAACACCGCATACAAGCCATCAAATATACATGCAATTTTACACGTATACAAATATAAACAAGCAGGCGTAAAATGTAAATAATATACCCTGTCCAACGCTATTTTGGGAGGATAAAGTAATGACTGGTCTCATAATCTACCACTCACTGGTGGCAATATATTACTTGAAAAATTGTAAATGCCTCCGATTTCATATAACAATGTTATCGGCAGGTCATTTAATGCTACAGAAATTGTTACATAAGAAAATCAGATTTATTATCTGGAAATGCTGAAATATATAGTCTCGAATATTTGAGTTTTATAACATTAATATATTTCGCCTTCTACTTAATATTGATACGGCAGTTACAGAGCAGAAATCAATAACCTTGTAACCAGACAGTAAATATTATGGGAATAGTTTTGCCACTAATACAAAATGGAAGACTAGCACAGACAGATGTTGGTATCATAACAATACTATACTCGTTGAACAAAAGAAATTAGTATACCTACCGGTACATTTCAGCATTACCCAAAAAAGCTTGGAGTATATTTGAAGATATGCATCAATTTGTAAATAAGAAAAGATACAGAGAATCTTAAGAATAAATAATATGGGATATTTCCAAATTTGTTGTTAAGAAGAAATAATTCGAAATTCCTTCTGTTTTTCAATAAAATGTGGACAAGTCCCATAAATAATTGGAGAAAGCGAACAAAATCAAATGTAACCCTGAGACGGATGTGAAGTAAGGTTGGGAGAACTCAATCGAGGACAATTGGGCCAAAGGTCAAAATTTATCCAGAATCACAAACGCCAGGGGCGGCGTCTTTACACTGAATATTTTTTCAGTCGAGTCTCAGTCCGCAGACATAGCCTGATCGATATTTCTCTGTTCTAATGGATACATTAATATTTATGCACTTATTCTTAACTGAAAAGGGATGTGACACATATTCAGGATTTTATTGGGGAACACTAGCCCGGGCAATTTTACCAAATTTCAATATTTGAAAGACCAACGCATACGCAGGACCAAGAAATAAACCGTTCTCTACTTCTCAACCTTGTCTCACTCCGTAGTCGGAGTGAGACAAGATTCACAAGAAGACTTAATCAAACCCTTCCTGAGATTTTTAGTCTTTCTGAGGCTTGGTCCAATTCGTTCAACAAGCCCCGACTGATCCGTTCTCTGCTTTAAGCTGACAACTTCCTTATCGAGTGGAACTATGGGTATTTACTCTGAGTGGTCTCACTGAGACAGGAGGTGACACAAGGTCAGACATCATATGGCGAATAGAGAGCAGAAACTTAGGAGAATCTTAGAATTTGCCCAGTCCTCTCGAACGCGGGAAAGGTATGTTTACTGGGAAAAGTAGACAGATCTATTAGATTAGTCTCTGTCCGTAAACGGAGCCACGAATAAGTCGAAATCAAACTGAAAGCAGTTTGCTTGTATGAAATCTATGAGTTCGAGAGGAATGTTGATGCTGGACTCTGAGTTTTTTTTAGAGAAGGCGTCTTGCATAGTACATTTGTGTTACAGGGTGTGTTTTATTTAGGCCATAACATATACCGAACTATGTAATTTACTCGAATAATGCTTTCACTAACATGAAAGAGAAAAGAAAAATCCATATGTTTCGCAACAAACACATGTATAGTTACGTAAAAAGACAACTTAAAAGAAAATATATCAAATTGTTGACCTTTTGGTTCGGGAAGATATTTAAAAAAGTGAATGCACATAAATTTCGCCCAAGAATGTTGCTAAGTCAGTTTCTCTCCTCATATATATATATGTGTGTGTGTGTGTGTGTGTGTGTGTGTGTGTGTGTGTGCGTGTGTGTGTGTGTGTGTGTATTATGGTACATTATACCATGACATATTTCAATAAAAGGATATAAACTCACATTCTTTGTATTCCAATTGTAAATCGACTTGTTCTTCCAAGAACCTTTATTTTAGGAATTTACAGTAGCTTTGGTGCTTCCTTGAGTAATACCATCATAAGCTCCTCAAATAAAAAGGGAATCGTTATCTATAAGTCTTCTCCTCATAATCTACATTTCCAAAACTATTATCTGTCATTCACTGCAAATACTTTTTCCAAATAAAGAGAAACTTTAGCAGTAAGCCTTTACCTTGTGTTTATCTCCAACTTTAATTTAGGCAACATGTGTATTTAAGTATTTTTCTATGGTTAATAATTTTAGCATTGCTTGTCATGTTACGCACACCTTCCGAAAAAAAGGATGTAGGATTCTCGCTGTTTTCCCCATACTTCTATTGGTTCGTGTATGCCTTATCAGTTTACCCTTCCTCGCCTTCATTCGATCTTTTTTCATGCACCTATTTCTGCTTTATGGTTTGCAGAAATATTTTTTACTCGTATCCGCCATTTCCGTTTCTCACGTTTGCTTGTCATTGCTTTGTCAACGTTCGCTGAAAAATAAAAAAATAGATATTACTCAGCAGTGCAGTAATATTTTGCTGATTTCCTACGACATTTTTCTAAGCCATAAAGCATCGATCTGTTTCTGAAAATTTTCTTTTGCTCTTCGTAATCACATATAAGTCACCATTTTGAAGTTCATATTATTTAATTTACACCATGTGCCCGAATTATTTTACAATGACTTGAACTTACTCTTAGATTTTTCGTTTTTTTTTTGCTGATACTTTAATCAGTTCAAACACAACGTCTTTGCCTTTTCACTGTTGTTCAGTGTCGATCTGTCTAACGTTTCTTACTTTTTACTAATTAATATAGACAATTTCAGTCTTAAAATTGTTAGACGTCTCAAATGCAAATTTAGTCAGGACTCATGCGAAACTCGTAAATTAATTTTTTTTCAAATATGCTGAAAATAATGTGCGTCTCAATCTATCGTTTTCGACTCTATATGATATGTCGAATAAGAATGAGACTAGACCAAAGGTAAAGTATAGATAATATCGTTCTCATTTCTCGAGTGTAATGTTCAATTGTCTTCTTATTAATGACGAGAGATTTCCAAATATGAAAATCATTTCCCGCAAACGCAACGTTGAAAATCATTCGTTCCTCTTTTATAATTTCCATAGAAAAGTTTCGTTTATCTTGCACAAACTTTTAGAGTTATGACAACACATGCTAATTCCAAAGAATCGAAACCCGTTCATTAACCTCATGTTCGCAAATTAAGAATAAACTTTAGGTCTGACATAAGTTTTCTCCAATATTGACCACTTTATACCTAGACTTTCGTGTGGATGATACCGAAGATCATACAGGAATTTGATTAATCCTGTCGCTTTTAATTTAAACATAATCCTTATTTCCTGCTATTTTTGTTTATATTGCACATCTCATTCAGTATTTAATATTTTAATTAGCATAATAGTTGTAATTATGAAATGCCAGTTGGAGCGAATTCAAATTAGTCATAGATAAATATTTAGCTAGGAATGATTCGAGAAAACTCAGAAAGATCACAAAATTAGCTTGGTTGAAAGTTTAAAATCGTGGTAACAGTGAAAACATTGAAGAGTTAAGTGTAAATTTATATGTATTGAAGAGAACGTGAGTTGCAGCAAGAAAAATAATGAGTGTAATGTAGTTATGTGATTGAGACAGATTTTAAAATCTTGGCCGGAATAATGAATTACTTATTAAAATTTAACAGAAAAACGAAAAAATATATAGATTCACTCTTTCAAAAGAGCCTTGTTTAAAATAGACATTTGGTGAAAAGTTGAATATTGACGAAGCCATAACATTTACAACAATATGGAATATGAAAACCATAGTTATATCAATCGTTCGTATAAAACGTATAAAAGGATACTTGAAAATCTGAAAGAAGTGGAAATCACAATTCTGTTAATATTGCTATAAAATATTAGGATAATACGAAGAAGGATGTGGAAATATTGACGATATTTTCTGTCAGCCAACATCAATTATAGATATGTAGTTCCTACTGCTGTAAAAATATAACAACAAGAAGGTTAATATATTTTCGTCAGCAAACATATTGAACACCGCAAAAACTGTTTTTGAGTTGAACGTGTAACTCAATCTGCTCCAAAATTGAGAGTTAGTTCTCAAGTAAACTGTCAATGAGCAAAATTTTCATCTAGTCATATTGCCTTTGAGTCAGATATATAGCATTATTACTTTATCATGTTAGGTAAATTGGAAACTGTGTGCGCTTCAGGTGGTTTCGGACGGTATCACATTCTTCATCGTGGTACTTGTAACTGACTAGAGCTCTTGTTGGAAATGTCGAATATCTAAAAGTATTAAGAAAGTCTATGCAGCCGGGTAATTGCTACAATATGTTTTATGTGAGTGATGATTCTCGTGTTTGGAGAAATCTTTTGCGAGATATCTATAATAATGAGGAGTAAAAAGTATTGGGTAACCGAAGATCTAAGACTTTTTAGCATTTATATGCACGTGCTAAATTAAAGATATGACGTTTACGCTATTTATTTCCAATCGGTCTACATACGCATTTTAAGAAAAAGGTTGTTTCTAAGTCTGGAGTTTCATGTTTATTTTCACGTGTATATATCAGAAATATTTATTCCTCTCTTTCGTTTTGTCAGTTAATATTTCATATATATATATATATATATATATATATATATATATATATTTAGTTTTTGGTCATAATTAAATTACGAGCCTGTACGAGCTTGTATAAAAAGTGTTGAGAACAATTATAATGTAGAATATTTTTCATTTTTAAAATTACAAATTTACAGTAGAACTTAGGTGTTTAAATGTAGGGTCAATAGACACCTCCTATCACACTAACTCCCAACTATTCTCACAACACTCTCATCTACCCAACCCTCATTCTCGGTATCCTCACCCGCCTATCACCCACCCTCTGTTATTTCCTGTATTTAATCAGCCTTTCTCCACTCTACGTAGCCCCCTGCACAGTAGTGGCAGTGACATGCCTTGCTCGGGTGAAACGCTTATAAAAAAAAAAAAAAATAACAAAATCCCATTCCTTAATGTATACATTGATTCTATCACACATAAATTTACTACTTCTCTATATAGGAAACCAACTAGCATAAATTCGTGTCTTCTTCATTATAATAGTGAATGCCCCCAATGATATAAGTTAGCTGTTATAAAAAAGTTACTTCAACGCACACAAATGATATCTTCTTCCAAATCTTTATTTTATAAAGAATTACACAGCATCAAGCAAACACAAGTCAATAATGTATTTCCTAACTCCGTTATTGATCAACAAATTAAAATGTATCTCAACAAAATTAACAATAGCTCTAACAATAATGATAATATTAATAATAAATAAATTAATAATAAACATAATAGTATTAACTTGTACTATTGCAACCAAATACATAATAATTATAAACAAGATGAAAAAACTCTCAAAAACATAATACCTAGAAATGTTAAACCAGTGGAAAGTAATAATCAAATTAAACTCATTATATATTATAAAAGGTTTAAAACAATTGACATCATAGTCTATAATAACCCAACTCAATTCTCTACAAACAACCAATTTAGTGTACCAATTTACATGCCAATTCAGAGATTGCATCTCTGATACTAATAGAAAACCTAGTACATATATTGGTTTTACTACAACCTCGCTCTCCCGTAGATTTACATATCATCTTTCTGATCAGAGTACAATCAAACAACATTTCTCTGAAAAACATGAACATGTAGGTAATATCAGACAGATTTTGGTCAACAATACGGTGATCCGTACTCATACACACAGTAAGAGGAACCTGCAGATATTGCAGGCCATGTATATCAAATCTAAACAACCAACACTCAATAAAATCAATTTAAAACCGGAAATAAAATGTTATATGGTATTTGACTACATGATTTTGTTGTCATTTCGCGCTATCACGCGGTGTGACGTCATAAAACCGCATCGCAAATTTAAGAACTGCGTTTATCAACACAAAATAAAATCGTCTGTGATGGTGGATGTTATAATATGCCAGTTTAAACAACCTCTCTGAAGATGGCTCATGTGAGCCGAAAGCTTAGAAGAAAATCAATAAATAATTATCCAAATGTTGGAGAATTTTTTTCTTTATTTTCAACTGAAATTAAAGCAAAAATACGACGTTTAGAACGGCTCATGATTAAACATAATAGACATTCATTGTCTATTTAACAGCATATGTTTAGAAAATATATATATATATATATATATATATATATATATATATATATATATATATATATACAGAAAATCTAAGCAAGAGTCAACAACCGACCATGGTTTCGCCTAAACGGCTCGTTATGTGAACCGTGGTCGGTTGTTAGCTCTTGCTTAGATTTTCTGTCTTTGTTTGTTTTACTTTTGTATTGAGCGCTTTAGTATTTTGGTTTTCGTCTTGGGTTTGTTTTTGTTTCTAATGACTGCTTGAAACTTTATTCATGTACTTTGTTTCGTTTATTGCTTCCCCTTATTTTTTCACCGAGTTTGTTCTCAGTGGATTTTACAAGACGATTTAAATTATAGCTTGATTAATACTTGTGTTACTATTGGTATTGTTGTTGCTAGAGTTATTATTATATATATATATATATATATATATATATATATATATATATATTGTGTTCACAATTAAATAAGAATAGTAACGAGTTGTATTAAAATGTACTTTTGGGTAACAAAAAGAATGAGATTTCCTTTTTCTATATTTGAAAGGACAGCTTTCATTGCGAGATTTTTAACCGATCATGGTCGAGTTAAGGAAAAATCTTTAATCACCCAATTAATTTTTAATCGGCTGAGTCGATCTGGCGAGTGAAATCGCAAAGGTTGCATGTAAACTCTAATTTTTTCGTAATAAGCTTTTTTTAGTTTATTCATTTAAAATTCATTAATAAAGGCACCGTAGTTCTTCCCAAGCCTCGTACTTTTGATCTCCTCCGAATATTTCACGAGGGTGAAAAGATAAAACAAACTTAAAGTAACTGCGATCGTTGCGATGGTGGTTTTGTAAGCACGTGTGAACTTGGAAAGTTATATTCTTTTGTGAATGTGGCGTTTTATCTAAAATAGTTTTTGTAAACAAGTGTCAATCATGCAAGGAAAGAAACCAGAGATGGTTACATTTCAACACGGCATTTGAAGTTAGTCAGTCAAATGTATTTGAAAACATTGCAACTTCAGTCTTAATAAATTGTTTATTTCTGGTTGTTTTTTTTATTCAGAGGGCCGCGACTATTTGGTGTCTTTTTTCATTATTTTCATGGTATAATATATTGTCAACAACTATTTTTTGAAATCTGACGTTGAACACGGTTTTATTGTTCAATGTTGTGGTACATAACTTAAATGTTTTTTTTCTGACAAATGGAGTGAAAGACATCTTAATAATCAAACCAACATATAAACTTACTTTTTGTCAGAGATCTCCAAATGGATATTTAAACTGATACAAAATATTGGTCGTTTCCACAAACCTATTTGACGATGAAGAGATATTGCGTATGATTAATTGATTTTGTTAAATTTATTTAGTATATAACTACTTATTTTTTTTTACTGGAATAATGTGTGAATATATTATAACTTATGAGACTTTTAGGATTTTCTATTTTCTTTATAGTTAGAAAGCATGTCATCACTCACACACACACATGCGTATATATACACACGCACACACACGCACACACATACAAACACAAACTTTTATATATATATATATATATATATATATATATATATATATATATATATATATATATATCAAGTATACGCTTCTCTGTGTGTGTGTGTAGATATATGTTAATATAATTACAATTTTTCAACCGGTTTGCATTTCGCGCCGAAATGTCGCGTTCGGATTAGATTGTACTGCAATTAGGCTGTGTTGCTCTTGAAATATATTTTAAATGTCTCTCTGACAATATGAAGCAGACTAAGAAGCTAATACAATTGGGAAGTTTAAACAATAATCAAGTTCTCAGTTGATATTTATAATGTTAAACAGAGTCAAGATTATGAATAAAAAAATCGTAAACATTTACGTTGAAAAATTGCAAGGAGATTGATTTGAAAAATATATTTAAAATTAATAAATTCTATATATTTATTCTCATGGAACGTCTACTGCAGAGCTGTGTGTTTTGCCAATAGTTTTCGGATTATTATTGTTTATTACATTTTCCTTGCCATAAACTTTCGATTAACGTATCCCTCGTTTATCAGAAGTATTCAAAAGATTATATTCAGTAAACAATAAAAAATATTGATTTAAAATGCTCAGAAAAACATCATGATTTGTATAAAAGTAACATAAAGTATGTGTTCTGTAATTTAAAAAAGCAGAAGACTCTGGGAATTGGTCTAACATCTCCCCATTCACGGTCTTCTCTCAAATAAGCAATATTGATTTCGCTTCTCAAGGGCGACTGCTGATATTTTAACGGTTATTTCTGAAAGAGCTTCAGATAAAAATGTTGGCGCTCGGGCTGTTTCTTCGGATAAAGGCATTTAACAGGTTTGGGCATATTGTTTCTCCTCACAAGTTGTAAGGTTAGGGCATTTCTGAACAAATATTTGAAATGACAATGTTTCTTAACGTATTGAGAAATGGGCGCTGTATTGAATGGTCACTCATCTATACGTTTTGTAATAATGCAGTGCTTCTCCAGGACTATATCCTTTGTTCCTAATTTTTAGCACGACCTTCCAAAATGTTATCGGTACTGATTACACAACTACTTTTATCGGTGAGATGAGGTTACATGTTTGCTGTATTGCAGTGGATACCGTCTCGGAACGAGAAATCGGAAAGTCGCGTTTGATTCAAGTTAGAATCTAGGCATTCACTTACGCGCAAATGACCTTGAAGTCAGTCAGTTAAGTGCCATATGTAATACATGCTTGGGCGATCATGTCTCGAAAGAGACATAACTGACTGGGGAGAAGATTATCCCGTAGTAGTTTGCCATTGAATTTTGCGGTAGACTGGTTGCCGACCAAAGATATAGAACCCAATCTGACCTGTTATTTAACCCATAACAGGAATGAACAGACGGATTAATACCTTTCCCAAGGGTATTTGTACGTAAGTGAATGCGAGGAATTCAACTGGAATTTGAACTCGTCTCTCCGATTTATCATTCCGAGCCTACATCCACCGCGCCACAACACACACTCCAAACCTTGAGGTAGGTATTATTAATCCTTCACATCTCTCTCTATGGGTTAATTAGCAGGACAAATTCGGTTGTCTATCCTTAGTTGGCAACCAGTCTAGAGCAGAAATGAATGGTTACCTACTGCTGAAAAATCTTCAACTCAGTCAGTCATGTTTCTTTTGAGACAAAAATATATCATGTATTGAATTTAACTAACAAAATGAAGATCAATTTTGCAGATTACCTGGACTTTTTGATGTTAACAGAATCATGGAATGATTAAGTTTTTAACGCCAATTAATAAAAATACTCTTTTTGAGAGAACTTGACCAATACTAATACCCAGGAGAAGGATTCAATTTTTGAGAAACTTTTTCTCTGACATGAAATGAAAATAATAAATTGAATTAATTTCTAGGTCTGCTGTTAGTAAAATCGGTTCCCTGAGCCATTCTAAACAAACGCTCATGCTAGAATCTATCTTACCTTCTTATATGTCTAAAAATTGACATTGCTTTGGATGCTGCTGCCATATCCAGTTTAGTGTTGCTTTCTTAAATCATTTCACCACAAGCAAGGAAGTAGTGCAATTGGTATGTGGAGGTTTACATAAGTGAGCGATGAGAAAGAGAACAAATTAAAGGGAATGGATAAGAGAAGGATGAGAACACTGCTGTAAAGAGAGATATGACAGTAGAGGGAAAAGAGTGAAAAACATGATAAAAGTCTTATCAGGGAAATTATGCGAGTTAAGGAGATAAGAGATGGAAATTGACATTGCTTTTAAATTCTTGGCGATTGTAGCTATCAGGGAAGTAAGTATACGAAAGAAAATTTCACAAGCAGGAAGTGCGAGAAAAGATGATGTTAGAGTTGAATTTGAGGTTACATTTGAACGGTTTTACGGTAAAAGGGTTGAGACTTAGTCGCTAGTCTAGTAGCTCGTGTAAATTCATGTAGAGGGGGCACCAGTGAGCTAAGCTTATCGGAGGAGAAACCGTAAAATTATTAATTGAAGAAACGGACTGAAGACACATAACATCAGGGAGAAAATGACTACAGATGAGCTACCAGGATACAATAAATTAAATCGCGGCTTCTCCTTTAGATTTTGTCAAGACCCTCTAGATGAATAGCAGGGGCACCCGATCAGATGTGAACTCAGCTATCAACGCACTGGCGGATGTTCAGATTTAAATTCAATATAGTCATTTCACTTGAGATCCGCTGACAGAGTTAGGTCGAGGAGGCGCAAAGTTTTGCTTTCAGGGAGACTAAACAGATCTGTTCTGACGATCGGTTGGAGTGGTTATGTATGGTGGTTAAAGAGTAAAAGTTTTGTTTTGGAAGCATTAAAATTTACGATCAATTTTTTACCTTAATTCGCAACAGATTAGAGGTTCTTTCAAGAGAAACAGAAAGATTTATATTGTTATTATTTGACCTGGCATCAAGTTTCAGTCAGTTTCTCGCCACAAAAATTGGGCCTTACTCTTCTATGTTCTATAAATATTTGCCTAGTATTTATTCTGATAAACTTTCCTCTGTGTTACCTAAACATTATGAATTTGTCTAGGATAAATGAACTAGTAGATAAAAGTTATGGTTATATCTAGTGACTTGACGGAAAAGGTGTGAGTTTAACAATTGGCTTGGGTAGTAACACATCCCGAAATCGCATGGTTCACTGATCTAGAACAATATACGCTACTGATGGAAATAAATGTTTATGTTAAAAATTCTAAACACCTAAACAATTCCGGAGTGCTGAACGACCGAAACGTCTTGAATATGGCAATGTAGATGAGGACAACATTCCGAATAATATATATATATATATATATATATATATATATATATATATCAATCATCATCTACGCTTTACTTAATGTTGTTCTTTTAACGTTCTCTTTTCTTATATTGTTTTCTCTTATATTTTCTACTTCTCATAGACAGCTTCCATCATACTTCCTTTATTACTTTACTTGGCCTGGAATTAATAAAAAGGTATCTTCGCAAAATAAAAATCTATATTATTGCTTGTACTTGTTTACATAATTGGTTAAAGATCATTTGGTGTAAGTTTAAATGTCAAAACCGTGATATTTTTCACTAAATTATATACGTAACTATAGGGGAAGGAAAGAAGGTACAGGCTGCAGTGATATTTGTACTTAAACTATTTTCAAAGAAACAAAAGCTTAAAGTTAAGAATTCAGAAGATAAATCAGTTGTATTATTAGTTTCATTATATGTTCACGTTCGTTTTTTAAAGAAATTGTTAGTTACGGTAAAAGACAATCTTCTTTCAAGATGTAATGGCGAAGCATGCCATATTATTGGTTAGAAAACTAATTCGAAAGGTTATTTGTTATAATAGAAAAATCGAAAGTAACAATTAAATATCTAATTTTGGAAACAATACGGTAACAAGTCAGGCGCAAACACTCGCACAGACAAGTAGATATACATACGAAATAGACACACACAATATACAAATCTACAGAAGTAAACATCCATTAACAATTGAGGTAAAATCATAACGTTTTAAATACGTTGAAGATTATCAGCTGCAGAGTCCAATTTCTGCAGGACCCACCAATAAGAACAGCTTCAAAAAAGAATTAGAAACTACTAAGGAGAACAGTGATTAGACAATGATATTCAAGTCAACATCGATCACTGTTAAAGATAATTTTTTCCTTGAATAAGAGCTATTATTTCACATTTCGAAAGTAGGCTAATAATTCTTTTAATCTTTACTTAGTTGCCGTCACAATGTTTCTGAAATGTACCTATTTCCGTTGGAAAAAATGGCAAATGTAGTCATTCTGGTATAAAGTCGAAACAAAACGACAAATAATTTCATGGTAGCATTGATGAATTCTAGGATGGCACAAGAGAGACCACAAAAACTTTTAGACGTGAATAGTTGTTTGCGATTTACACTCATACTATCCATGCTCTACTAGGGACAAACATAACATACAAAGATTACACACAAACACAGACACACACACACACACGCATGTATATATATATATATATATATATATATATATATATATATATGCAAGTTTTATTAAAAGCTGTTATGGTTACATTTTTAAATAATTTCTCATTAGATGGGATCTTGTATTATTTTTTTCAGAATATGAATTATATAAAATTTTTCCATAGCATAATCATCGATAATACAAATATTATAGCTTCATTCAAACGTAAAATAATGCAAAAAATAATCGAATTATTGTTAATAAAATAAAACCCAACAGTAAGTAATAACAAATATGAACACCGCAATAATGTACTTACCGTGTTCCGATTATAAACATAACTATGACACTGTATATATAAACAAACATCTTATAATTTTGGTCAGAATTAAAATACAACTCATTTTGATAATTCCTAAAATGTATAAGCGAAATCGCTTGGAGAAGTAAAGTATGCGCACTATATTTATATAATTTCTGTTCAAAAAGAAAAAAGTAATATCTTTAAAAATTTATCAAAGTTTGAAATATGCACCTGATGATAATATAACGTATGAAACTTTTTCCATAGACGAAGGATAATATGTATATTTATTAAAGTCAAACCAGACTAATATATTATACTAGTATTCGAAAACATTTTTAGTAGAGATAAGTGAAATTTATCTTTCTGAAATTCATATCTAAGTTGGAATCACAAAAGCGTTAATCTGATAGAGAGTTAAATTTATGTAGAAAATTCTCTAGTGCGTGTGAATGTTGAAATTGCTGAAAACTACATAAAGAAAAATAATTTGTCTGAGATCTAGGAATCTTACAACATACTACACAATCAGGAAAACCAAGTCTTGGCTGTAAGAAAATAAGATCACATCATTGCCTACATATAGCTTCGTAAATTCCCAGACTCTGTGAGGCTGCTTGTAAAACCAAAGATGAATTGAAAGTAAGGTTAATGGCATGCATTCACTAACAAAAACAAAGCGACCTTTCAGAAAGGATGCGGGATATTCCGATTCTTCCGTAGCCCCTGGTTAAAGCCAGTAGCGTTTATATTGAAGAAATTAAGTGCTTAGTTATTTCTGTGTAATTTTGTCAAATATATATCTTGAATTGAGATGTCAGTCATTTTTTTTTCATTTTTGCATAATTTAGATACAGTGTATGCACACACACACACACACACACACACACACAGAAACACACACATACCAATATATATATATATATATATATATATGTGTGTGTGTGTGTGTGTGTGTGTGTGTGTGTGTGTGTGTGTGTGTATCGAGGAAATTTCTAAAATTTATTTCAAGTTATTTATTTTTTTAAATATATGATTAAATCTAAATGTTTGTGGTATATAAAATAAGAGCAAGGCGGAAAATAAATAACATTTTCTTGTAAGATTTTAAAACACGTAAGAAAGCGCCAATGCCGATCCATTTCAATACCTGCTTGCTGTGAACTTATCGAAACCAACTGGTATAATCAAGTGAAAGTACGTGCGAAAGGAAAGACGAATGTTTATAGTTGCAAAATACGAAATAAGAATTTATTAAAAATTAATGGATAGATAAGAATATCTTACACACAAAGTAAAACAATGCATAAATATAAACGGCTATAGTAAGGGAAGTAAAATCTGTTGGAAACGAAATTAATATTCATGTGAACTCTGTAAAAAGTAGAAATTCAGTACTGCGTAAACATATGAATACATATACAGGCATGTTCTTATTTTCACACAAAAATTGTCTGCTCTTTTATGATATCCCTAATAGTTAACGTCCACGCGAGCGTATGTGCATTTGTGCGCGCTGAGTTGACGTCTAATTTAGGATCTGTGGTTAACATTTTTCACAGCAAAAGCATGTAAAATCTTTATTTTTGCACATTTTTCAGCGATCATTCACTGTTTTTTTTCTCTTGACACTATGGTATATACTCTGGCTTAATTTTTAAGATATTTTTTTATTATTTTAGAAAAGTTGGATTTCACGACTCTTTCTGTAAAACTAAGATTTTATGTTGTGATATCAGTGTCAAGTTTGCAAAAAAAATTGTACGAATCTTGTTCACTTGTAAATGCAAACAGCATTCTCTCTTCATTTTATTTTAATTTGAAAAGACTGGCAAATCAATACCAGTCAATTCAAAGAAACCTACATTAAATTATTGTTTTACTTTTTTATCCCTCTTGTATGAAAACAAGAGATTTATTTTCTTGAATTAAAGTGTCTTAAAACAATCAATTAATTGTTCATTCCACGCGATTTCGGAGTTCATTTAGTAAGTTGTAAGATTTTAGATATTTGTACCAAAAAAATTAAATCACTTTTTTGCGAGCAAAAATGAAACAAGAAAAATGACAACTACATTGCCAGATACTCTTAATGATTTACATAGTTACGGTTGCACTGAGAAACCGTAGAGAATTTTTTCTTGCAATTCGGATATAGAGATGAAAATATACATAATGTTTGGACGCAGAGTGTTTGTAACAGTTGAAACATGGAAATTCGTCCACACTGGCCAGTGCCAACTGTGTACGATGGCAAAATTTTGTGACGATTGCTGGTTCTATTTTAAGATTGCATCGGTTTGATGGTCAACAGCACACCAACGAGAAAGTTTGCCAGACAATTTACTTGAGGTGTTTTGGATTTGTCAGCGTTCTTAATAATACAGACTCCACTTTCTCTCTCTCTTTATATATATATATATATATATATATATATATATATATATATATATATGTGTGTGTGTGTGTGTGTGTGTGTGTGTGTGTGTGTGTGTGTGAGAGAGAGAGAGGACAGCGAAATCACCAACTGAAAACGACAATGTTTCCGGCTAAACACAAATGACAGGCTATACGCGTTGTATATTTGCTCGCCTTAGAATGATATAGTTGCCTTTGGGTGTTGACATCAATATCCTCATGTATTTGCATTCACGTTATACATGCTATTGAACATTTTCAACCTTCAATATAGCATACCTTTAAGCTTTCTTTCATCGTGAAAGTATATACATATATATATATATATATATATATATATATATATATATATATATATATATATTAGCAGTTTAGCCCAGTTTCACTCGGGTAGTTCAAGGAATAATAAGAATAATAATAAGAAATAAGAATTAAAAATATGAAGAATTTACATTGCAAATACTTACACAACTTCCACCTTCGTCACTTTTATAGATATAGACAACAAGGTCGAATGTCTCTATTGGATTAGGTGGGAGGGGGCAACATGTATAGGTATAGATAATATAAAGTGGGGTGATCAATTCTATATTTTAATCAATACATAAACTGATCCCTGACTTTGGGGTGATAATATATATTTTCTATCGCTAATTTCAAGGTGTCGTTACCGTTCTAAGGTTTTGATCTACATCTGAGCGCAACTTTCATCGAGCTAGAGTGCAAAATGCAGACGCTAAATCGAATCTATCAAACAAACAAATACTTACACAATGTCTACCCTCATCAATTTTATAGATATAGATAAATCAAAAAATGGAAAAAAACTTTAGTTTATATTTATTTGTTAATTTCTACGTGTTTTGTGTGAATGTTGTCTTTGTTACGTTAACATATATGTATATTTCGAGAATCATTAATATGTTGTTTAAAATCATTATTAGAGCTTCGATAATCAGAATGTCCTACGGCCTAGATGTCAAGGCACGTTAGCTATTGTCGCGATTTTCCTTCGGGGACGCTCGTTCGAATCCAGCTGAATAGGTTGCATTTTTTATAGTTTATTCGAATGTTTAGGGTGATAGATATAAATTAATATGCCGTTTAATAATAAAAACAGAATTGTAACTCAGATAAGTGTATTCATTAAAAAATTAGTTTTGAACGAATTAAATAGGCCTTTATCATATATATAATATTTAGACAGAAAATCAAACATAATTTAACGGTTATAAATCTAGAATTTATTTCGGCAGTTGTAAAATTTACACAGTTTTGTCAAACCCAAAATTCCAATGTTAAATATAATACTGAATATTAAAAAAACATTCATAGAGAGGAAATATTTTTAGGCAAATGTTAGACGTTTATACAGTTAAACGTTGTAACGGCAATATTGGAAGTGTAACACAATTAAGAACGCATAGACCAATTTACACATACACTCAAAAAAATCTTAAAAGAAAAAACATATACACACACACAAATCAATATAGTACATAAAGATATGCACCAAATAGCAGACATAGACATGAAAGAACATATATACACTCAACAATATATACACATTATTAAAACAAAATTAAAATTAAAAATACCAATCTAAAGAAGAAAAAAAATTAGGTTTGTAAATAAATATTGAGCAGTTATATAATATGCGCAAAGTAAAAAAAAAATAACCATCCACAAATGTAATTTTCTTAATCGTTGCGAAGTTGGTGTTCCTGAAAATTCTCAGCTGTAGCCATAGATCGAACTAGCATCTCTTTAGTCTAAAAATTAAAATATATAAAATTATTGCTTGTATTGTTGTTTTGTTTTCTTCCTTATTTTGTCTTCGACCTACGACTACTAATGCTAATACTACACATCAAACAATTATCCATTAACACACACACACACACACACACACACATATATATACACACACACACACACACATATATATATATATAACACACATATATATAAATCGGAGACGCTAATCTGTAAGCCATAGACACATTGAATCAGAGAAGGGAAATTTTTGTGTGTTATATAGAAGCGGCGTATACACACGCCAGTCACCGTAAGAACTCAATTCATTGCTGAAGAGTTGTGCATATATAGTCGAAGTGGTAACTTTTTTTTTCAAATTTTATATATATATATATATATATATATATATATATATATATATATATAGATAGATAGATAGATAGATAGATAGCAAGCGGTATAGAAAAATTTTTCAAAGGTGGACAAAAGTGAAATAAAATTAATATCATATTTTAATTAAAGTCACAACATGAACTACCTTAGCCTCAATTTAAAACCTGACGACAGTAAATTTAAGATGTCTGCAGAAATAGAACATATGCAATACTCATCCATCATTACAAAGTCAGTCTCCAAACATTAGCTATACCAATCCTACATGTGGGAAATTAAGAAAATTATTAAAAATCTTTTGAATAATAAAGCATCACTCGTCATCGAGTCTGAACATTTGCAAAAACATACTAGTTACCGGAATTCAATAACAATTTCACTATTTTATAAAAAGAGATTAGAAATAGAAATACAGACTGCAAAACAGGTGTTAATCACCCATTACCACGTTATGAAAACAGAAATGGTAGCTCATAAGTCACTTACAATTACATAGGTATATTAATTAGATCTATTGTGATGAAAGCATTATTGAAAATTATATATACTAGGATTTTTCCACAATGTGTGTTTATATATATATATATTTGTACGTAGGTGAATTTTTTTGTGGGATAGAATGTGTGTATGGTGCTGGGGTATTTAGGTAATTAGGGTGTATGCAGGTGTATTTCCGTTATTTTAAATGAAACTGCAGATCTACAAGTATGTCATGAGAAATTATTAATAAATAAATTAGTATATAGAATTAGGCAGATGCAGTTCTGAGAGATGTAAATGTTTTTGCCCAGATGTGACATATGTTATATACTCAATAACAAACAAGCATGTATATATAAATATATGTAGTTATATTTTATTGATGACGATCGATGATGGACCGTGTGGCCTAGTGGCAGGAGTGAGAGTTGAGGGAGCGCTTTTCTAATGGGTTGACGAATGCTTCTAAGGGTCGACGTTGACGAATGGACGAATGACGAATGCGTACCCCCCAATAGCATGTATGCTATTGGGGGCAGCTGTGAACTGCTTCTCTACTGCCGACCAGACTGCTTGACTCCGTGTTTCGAAGCCTTTATATATCTTCCAAGTTTTGCCTCGATTCGCGACGCCTACTCGACGCCTACGTAATTTCTCAGAGTTATTTCCGCATCTGTCGGAAATAGGGTCAAACAAACATCCGTTCCTTTCAATGACCGGAAACACCCACGCTTCCTCAGCCTTCTCGGGTTGGGCCAGATTATTATATTACATTCCTCGCCCACCCATTTTCCAAAATATTCGCCTAAGAACATTTTAAGCGCAACACCCTCACTCTCCTCCTCATGCCACACAAGCCCTACAATTGTATAAAACATGCGCATGCCAAAACAACAAAACATGTGCATGCCAAAACAAAAAAACACATGTGCGTGCCGAAACAAAAAAACAACAAAAAAATATATAGGGGAGCCTACATCGGCAACCCAACACTGTTTATGTCCATCTTGAAAATTGTTCTACCAGCTCGATGTTTCATTGTTCCTTTTTTTTTTTTTTTTTTTTTTTTTTTCAATATCCATCTTCATAGAATTGGGCAACGTTCTCAAAAATGTTCATTTTCTCTCTCGACTCTTCGATGCATAATCAATGATTATTGGGCGGTAACCGTGCCCTAGTTTACAACTAACATCGAGTAAATGACCTTTGACCAACACCATGCGTGCTTCTGCTCGAGTTTATTGTTACCACGTAACCTCATTTAATTTGAATTTAATTTCAAACATACTATGTTTGAACACAGAAAAAATGGTCATTATTTGCCGTACATACCATTCATTGTCTGACCGAGAAATGTTCAATAGAAATTTAAGAAAATTACCCTGATTCCAACTTTAATCCGCATGCAATTTACCTGTGGAGGATATTAATTTAGTCTAAAAAAAATTAAAAAAAAAATGGACCCGTGACTCGTAGTTCCCTAGTTTGTACAATGCTTTCCATTCCCTGAACTATTTCCTCTGGATTCGAAACCAAGCATATCTGATTTGTCGACATCTCTCTGTTTAACGTAGAGACATTTGAGTTTGAACTCTCGTTGACCCCGGAGTACTATTCACAACGGATAACTCAATTTCCTTTTCCGAAGCACTGTTGCTTCTTTTACACTTAAAATCCGCTTCCTGGCTACTATTCCCAGGATTATTATTACGCCGACCACGCCAGCAATAACTCCTATCGTCAACTTCTTCGGGAGTTCCTCACATCCTTCACTAATCTCTCCATATTTACTAGTTTTCAGAAATTAATATATCTTCAAAAGATATTTCACAAATCACATAAATAAAAATTCACAGAGGATGTTGAACTGATGGGAATCTGCACAAAAGCATAAAAGTGAAGTACTTTCACGTAAATAAAAATAAGTTTTAGATTTTAATTTAATGTTCCCAAATCTCCCCAAATAATCCGATTCCACCATATTGATAACAAAATATCTTTTCAATATCTGACTCATATCGCGAAACACTGAGACGCGGGTGAATGTTTTAAGAATATATATAATCGGTGTATTCACAAAGAAATGACCAAACAATGCAGTTGTTTTCAAGCAACGATGTTGAGATATATTTATAATTGGCGATATTGTTGGCTGTTGTTAACTGCATAATTAAAATTACACTTTAAAACTCTCGATAACATTTAAGTCATTTCTATGCTGTAGAAATGTCACGCAAAACACAAACATTTTTAAATTTTGACAATATCTGTGTAAAGATTACAAATTAACGTTTACGAACAAATTCTGTTGACGAAAAATTAAAGAACCCTTTCGTTTCTCTGATTTTCATATTGTGGTAGCATTCAGCAACATTTATAATTTGTCAATGTTTACCAATTTTGATTTAGTTCATGCAATACAAGGCCAAATGGAGAAAATGAAGAGGGTCATTTTACGCTAATACTCCAATTGGGGAAAGTTTGTGTACGTAGAACATCGATTGTTTTTTTTTCCTAATTCGGCCCGAGTACTGATCAGAAAACTCAACTATTTCAACCATACAACTGACCTTCATAATCACATTGATAATAGTTCTTCGTCAATATTTCTATTGGGTTGTCTGAAAAGTTCATGCCGCTTTTTAAGTAAAATTAAGACACAACCCAAAATTATTTCATTAAATATTTATTCTACGAAATATTAACTATTTTCTCACTTCACATATATGGTAAAACATTAAAAAAAAAAAAAATAAACCACCAACTCAGATGCCCTAACACGTACAGACAGGCAAATATTTCAACTTTCTTCCTCTCGTCAACTTCAACACCCCACTGTCAGCCTTAACACCCCACTTTAACACTTTCTTCCTCATTTTAACACCCCACTGTCAATTTTAACACCCCCGTCCGTTCTATCGAACAATCCATATTTCTCATTTCTACGGTCAGATCGGCAACAATATGCTGTCCCATTTTTTTTTTCAACCAGACCTACTATAAACACGAGCAGAGAACACACACACTATTAAATCAAAGTGTCACCTACCTTTCGTTGGGTCTCGTCCGGTTGTTTACTATATTTTCGTCTTCTTTTTTTTTCTTTCTATCTGGTCGTTCTTTTTATTTTCCGGTGGCAGTTTTAATTCCGGAACTTTCAAGTCTGTTGAATTATCAAGCGTTGTTGTGGTAACCCAATAATGTTCGTATCAATCTGTCTCGTTGCTTCAAAACAGCAGGTCACTAGCACCAAATGACATTCAGTCTGTTGTATACCAATAAACAGACAAACACGAGTGTATATAAAAATATATGACTTATATTTTTTATTGACGACGATCGATGATGGACCGTGTGGCCTAGTGGCAGGAGTGAGAGTTGAGGGAGCGCTTTTCTAATGGGTTGACGAATGCTTCTAAGGGTCGACGTTGACGAATGGACGAATGACGAATGCGTACCCCCCAATAGCATGTATGCTATTGGGGGCAGCTGTGAACTGCTTCTCTACTGCCGACCAGACTGCTTGACTCCGTGTTTCGAAGCCTTTATATATCTTCCAAGTTTTACCTCGATTCGCGACGCCTACTCGACGCCTACGTAATTTCTCAGAGTTATTTCCGCATCTGTCGGAAATAGGGTCAAACAAACATCCGTTCCTTTCAATGACCGGAAACACCCACGCTTCCTCAGCCTTCTCGGGTTGGGCCAGATTATTATATTACAATATAAAAAGAAACAAATCGTTTATCATATTTAACACGTTTACCGACATTCCACTTCCAGTATTCACCAGGTGATATTTTCTCTCGCATATGCAATATATATATACTATTGTCTAGAGGCAAATACCAAACAAACACATATATCAAATCACACACGTACACGACTACTAACTTTCAAAAGAACACAAATATACTAGCCAGCGGTACAATTTGTTCTTGATCTTTGTTATGTGCCGTGTTCCTTGATGACGTAGGGGATCATTGACTTTCACTTGTTCTTGGCCCTTGTGTCTGTATTTTTTATTTTGTGTGTTTTTTATAATGATTATCTATTTATGTGTACTAATTTATACATTTGATATTTATAATATTCACACACAGACATACACGATCGCCCGCGCACAAGTGCTCCCACACACATCCTCCCACACATGTGCACCCACACATAAAATCACACCCACAGAGACTCACGCTCACATGTGTTTATATATATATATATACACACTTATGCGTGTGTGTGCCTGTGTATTTAGGAAGCATAGATTGTTTCCTGAAATAATACAGATGACTAATTTTTTAAATAATTATAGTAGAGCGCGTTTGCGCGTGTTTACTAAAATTACCATAACAAGTTTCACAATTACATTTAGATGGGCTTCGCAATTCAACTCAGAGGATGATCTCGGAGGAGATCAAAAGATGAGTTCCAGCTCCACATCACAAAATAATTAGAGTTTGTTTGTTTGTGTGTGTGTGTCTACATTTTATATACATAAGTTTACATTAAACAGACAAATACTCGGAAATGCAGACACACAAGTTTTTGACGTATATGTACTCAGCTAATTTGAATCTGTTGCATAACACAACAGAAATACAGCCGTTACGTATGCAGATATAGTCACACACTCACATCATTTTAACACATCTGAAGGTGCTGATCAAATTTCCATGGACTCAAGCATATGCATAGACTGATTGATACTTAAAATTATACTAATTATTAATTGACATATATGTCCAACTCTCTTTCTCTCTTAATATATATATATATATATATATATATATATATATATATATAGAGAGAGAGAGAGAGAGAGTGAGAGAGAGAGAAATAGAGAAACAGAGAGAGAGACAGAGGCAGAGAAACAGAGAGATGCGATGGATTAACTGCCGTTTAAATTACGACAAAATGAAAATAGCACTGACGTCTCATTTAAACAGGTATATTTACTAAAATTAAACAAAAATATCTTGAATACTAGCGAGTACATTTATTTAATAACATCGACATTAGCTTCATTTTTGTCCTCCAGATCACTTCGGAATCTCTTAAAAATTTTCTGGTCCGTTTAAGTAATGAATGTTGACAAAAACATTGATTTCAATTCATGTTAGGTGTTACGAGGAGTTTTGTTGGTTTCACGCTCTATTTTACCCGCTCTAAACATAATAACTAAAAGGGTTGCACTATGGCGTTTTAGGTGGCAAAATGAAAGAAGTGATGGGAAAATTTTCTGACAGCCATTATTGAGTTCTTCTGCTTGTGTGGCTTAATTCAGAGTTTGTTGTCAGATATATGTTCTTCTTTAGCTAGAATAGCACTATCTTCTTAAACTATTCGATGTGGGTCTCTGTGTTGAAAGTGAGGACCTGTAGAGAGATGAATGTAGGCATAACGTCGCAATATCTAAAACACTTACAAATCTCTATGACACTCACCCAACACTTTACGAATCCTCTGCATATTGACAACAAATTGACACCAAAATACTCTTAAATATTAATATTAGAGCGTTAAGTTTGAATGCCTAGCAGAACAACACGGAGTTTCCTAATTTTGTGAATTGCATCATATTGCTTTCTTTCTTTCAAAACAGTTTTCAACTCTTCCTACTATAGTGTGTAGTAAACTAAATAATTAAACGTGCATGCGGAAGATTAAATATATAAAATGTTTATGGTACTCTATTTATAGGAATGGACTCTTTATACGTCAATATAATAGTAACATGCGTGACTTCTGATAGTTGTGACGCAGCGTAATTATACAGTTCGAACTAACACTTCTGTTTGCTGATTACTAACACTTTACTTTGTATATATGTGCTGATCTTCTAATACACTGATTGAACCTAACTTCTTGCTTCCGTGTGTTTCTTTCTGACCCAATCAGGCCACAACATCTTGGAGATGATGATTTGCAGCAACAAAAATGGCGACAATTTTCTCATCGCACCCTATGTGTAGAAAGTAAGATTAGATTATCAGCCAAAATCAATTGTCGAATCTTGTCTTCATGAATTTCTTATGTTTATAACCATACACAGAGAAACACATAATTTACACCCACACTCGCACACGCGCGCACACACACACACACACACACACACACACACACACACACACACACACACACACATATATATATATATATATATATAGGTTGGTATGTGTGCGACCTAGTAAAACAAGTGTGCATATCATTTCTTAGTTTAGCTCGTTTCAATAATTTGACGTTAATCATTCTCTCTAGATATCTATTCCCCCATTTTTCTATCTTCTCTCACTATTCAGACACGCAGGCACGCAAACACACACACACACACATATATATATATTTATATATATAATATATAATTGTGAGGTGACTGTGTGTGTTGCGGAATTGCGTATTAAACTCCTCGCGAATTGATTCATATTCCCTTTTCTCTTATCCAACTTATTCCATTCAGTGGATGCACAGGGGATTTAGACCGTCGCTGATGATCAATGAGGAAGTTGTCATTTGGTTTGCCCAAGGGACATTATTGATGCGGTCGACTCGGAGATTTACATCCTTCTCAACGGAACACATAAATATCCATGTCCATTCGAAACGAAGCAGAACACAGCTAAGCTGCCCGCACGCAGACGAACAATCGCCATCTAATTCTGTCAATCTCATTTTCCATTTTAACCGATTCAATCCGGCGCACACGAAGTTAACTCGATTCATTCTCATTCATCCTCATTTATTCTCTTTCTACTCTCAGATAACTGATTTCTTTGTTTCATTTTAATTTATATTCTCATTTTTCAATTACTTTTTTATTGAATTCTGGAATTCTAAGATTTTTTTCTATATTTTTGATGAATTTATTCATTAATTCTGTCATTTCTTTATCACTAATAATTATTCATTTTTCTTTTTCAATAATGTATTGAAATAATTAATATTTTCTTGTTTGCCTGCCATTTACTTTTTTTTAATAATTTGTTTCGTTAAATGTTTCTTCATAATTTTATTTTTTACTCCTTACTTATTCACTTTTTAATATTTTTATTCTATTTCATTCATTCATTCTTTAATTTTTTCAACTAATTATTTTTTGTGAGTTGTCAAACATTGCTACCAACAATATCCTCACTTTCATAGCTTTAGGCAAGGATTGTCTCCCTAAATTAACTCAGTCCATATTTCACCTCAATTTACAAAAGTTCATTAATTACGTTACTTGCTGATTATTTCTGTCCCTATTGCTTTTAATATGCTTTGTGAGGATTAAATTTCCAATGTAAATTCTCCCCATTATGTGTTTATTTTATAAACATTTCACCTCAAGCAAAGAAGTTCTTCCCCTGGAGCACAAGGGATTAGTTGAGAGAAGAACAAAAAGAAACAGGAACCGGATACAGGGGTTACGTGAAAGTTGAGTGAGCAGGAAGAAAAACAAGATACATAGGTTGTTAGGGAAAGGATAAGAGAAAGGTGGGAATAAAAAATGAATGGAAAATGAAGTTGTACTTAAACTCTTGAGGATTGTAGCTACCAGGAACGCAAATATATAAAAAAGAATTTCTGACGGCGGGAAATGTGAGTAAAGAAACCCTTAGAGTAGATAAGTTAAATTTGACTCTTTTGACTGTAAATGGGTGAGGCCTTGTTTTCATTTATATAGCCCGAGTAGATACGTGTATTAAATGTTTTTTCTATTTCATTTTATTTCCATTCTCTTAAAGTACATCGTGTCTTGCATGTTCAGTCGATGGGATTCTCTGAAACTTTTTGTAGATTCAGGTCTCTGTGTCCTCAATATTGTTGTACATTTGTGAAAAAAGATGCACCGATGTGACTTCTTGCAGCTCCACAATTTCTAGATATTCTTTTCTGATCCATTTGCACGTTTTTACGAAAAGCTTCCTCCTTGCACACTTGTTCTGCTTATGTACTTCTCAACATCATTCTACAGAAGCACATCTCTGTTGCCTTATATCCATCTGTAATGGTATAAGCCATTCATATTACAAAGCATTATTTTAGTATGCTTTTGCGAGCAAATTATAACACACATACCCCCAAAAGCATACCGGCTACTATGGGTAAATTGTCACCATTATTTTCTTTTAATTTCGCCCATGCACTTTTTTTAAAATCTGAGTCGTCGGAGTTCGTAAGATTTCATTGCACAGAAAATCCGATCTTATACACGCCTATATCTTTTCAGAATTGGGAAAGTATATACATTTATACATTCACGAATAGAAAATAATCCTTTCATAAAGCAGTTGGCTCACTAAATTTTTTCATATGCTGATGTCTACAATAACAATATAATATTGTCTGGCCACTTATATATTCGCCAGACAAGTTAATTTCGTGCCATACGTGAAACGCGCTTAGGCGATCATGTCTCGAAAGAGATATGACTGACTGGGAAGAAGATTATCCCGCATTGGTTGCCAATATTTTCTGCGGTAGACTGGTTGCCAGTCAAGGCTATAGAACCCAATCTGTCCTGTTATTTAACCCATGAATGGAAGAAAGAGACGGATTAATACCTTTCCCAAAGGTACTTACGCGTAAGTGAATGCAATAAATTCAACTGGAATTCGAACGAGGAAAAAAGGCTGAAGTTTGGTCCGACTTTTTTTATAATCACATAAATACGCATGATTTTGCCTTTCTTCCCTGATAGCGTCCGCGGAGTTGAATTGCAAAGAGAAACTTAAGGTAATTTTAAAATATTGTGATGGTCATTTTTTAGAAATATGCACAAACCTGTTTTGCTGAAAGCACTCTAAAATTGTCCGCTGTTTATATAATTTAATGAAAAAATACTTCTTAAATGTACCTAATATATATATATATATATATATATATATATATATATATATATATATGTATGTTGTGTGTGTGTGTGTCTGTGTGTGTGTGTGTGTGTGCGTGTGCGTGACAGCGTAGAGTTAGGATTGTGCATGTCAATATACGTTTAGGTATGACTGCATAAATACAATATATCATATAAATTTACACACATAAATAATCGTTGGAAAATCACACAAATTCATTTGTTTTGCAGGCTTGTATAAACTGCCTCAAGAGATTATATGCAAATTATGAATTGGTATATAGAGTTACGTCTTTAATGTTAAAAGTCCTATTATAATGTTATTTAGATTCTACTCAATATTATTAACATAGATATATAGTGATAGAGAGAAATATTGCATTTTTTGGGAAAGAATTTTACTAAGTTTCCAAAACAGACTAATTTGACTGTCAGTAGTTTATCTGCAACAATTTATTTTGATACTTCTACAGTTTTATACCCTGTAAAACTAATGTAAAAAAAATATGAAAAGATTTTAAAACAAATTCGTCAAGTTCTTAAAAAAATTTATCTTTAAAATAAAAGGTATATTAAGCAAAATAATAAGAACCTCCTAAAACTTATTGCACAAATGCTCCTTTCTTTTCAAAACGACATAGCAGCCTATTTTCAACATCTGATGTTAGATTTGCAATTTTAGCGGCTGGTAACCTGTTTGCAGCAACTCCCAAATGCCTCCCAGATATCACACTTGCTGTTATCTTGCTTGAAGATGTTCTACAGATTCTCGATGGGATTTAATTCACCGCTTATTGAAGGTCAGTCCATAAGAGTCTCTTCAACAAATCCTTTTTCTTTCAGCCAGGAATTAGTAAACTTTGCTGCATGATCTACGCCTGTGTAAAGACTGGTAATAAAGCCATTCAAAGCAATATTGCTCTAGATAATAACAGTACCTTTCTGAATTCATTTTAACCCCTTCTTTAAATTTAAATGGACCCACGAGCTCATTATTCATAATCTCAGCCCATATCATGATCCCACCGCCGTCTTGTTGGCGTTTAAAAAAATTATTAAGTCATGTTGTTTGCAAACCCATCCTCGAGCCCAACCACCTGGCGCATCGAGGGTGATACTTGATTCGTCTGTAAAAAGCACTTTAATGAAATCAGTTTTCATGTATTTTTTACCCACAGCAATCTTCTTTCCTTATGCTTTTGTTAATGGGTTTATTTATTTGAATTTTTACATCAGCAAGCTTCCTTAATGCTTTACACCTCGTTTCCTTTGGCACCACAGGAGCTCAAGAAGCCTCAAATATGAACGCACTAGACGCCATTAGGATGGGTAATAATTTTTCTTTGCTAATTTCTTTGATTATATAGTGCTTTTCATTTATTGCTAGTTCTTTTTTACGAGCCAATATACTAAATTCTATTTCATGCAAATAATATCTTGACACTGCAAATTACTATAATTACTAAAAAAAATGCTAAGTATTTTTCTGAAATTGAAAATTGGGACTTATATGCTTTCAAGCGTACTCGATATATCTAATAGTACAAATTAATTTAATTGGATAATAAATATATATGATTTTTACATTAAATATTCGACATTGCATATAATTTCTAGACGCAGTTTATCGCTGATCTTTTCAAAAAGAGTGGTCGTTTTCACATGTGTGCTATGATGTATGTTTATATTTTATTTACTTTAAACAATGCTATGTATATTCGAGAAAAACACCTTGTGAATGCTGGAAGTGGAATGTCGATTTACATGTTAAATACAATAAATTAATTTTTTCTTTTTACATCACATCTTGGCAAATATATTTCCATGTCATTGTTTTAATAATTTATTTCATAATTCTGTTGCTACAACCTTCTTATATATCTGCCCATTCTCTTTTAAAATAAAGGGCATATATCTGCATACACGCACAATTAATGAGTCATCTGAAAAATTACATATCACATTAAAATGTACAAATACGCGCAAGTATTCACATACACGGACGCCTACACCGTGGTAAGAGGTTAATTATTATGATCTTCAAAAATACTTTAATTACGTTATATCTAAATAATGTACATCTGTAATTGTGAGGGTCTTGTGAGCTACAATTTTTATTTTATATCGTGTTAATTCGTGATAAATCCCAGTTTTGGTACACCTATTTTAAATTCCAAACTTCTTATATATAATAGTAAACCTTGTTATTAAATTCCGGCAGCTAGTAATATTTTCCAAATATGGAGAATCAACGACGAGAGATATTTTTTTTAATCATATGATTTTTTAATAATTTTATTAATTTGCTCATCTGTAATATCATTTTGTCTACGTTTGAAAACTGACATTGTAATGACTGTTGAGTATTTATATATGTTATTTTACTGTGGGTATTCTGGATATTTTACGGTCATGTTTGAACTTTTTTTTTTCAGACAAGGTATTTCTTCTGGAAACTTCTTGTTTATATTATAGTATTGTGATTTTTCACTTTAGCCAACATTTTAATATGCCGTCTATATTTTTAAATGAACTTCAGTAAATATTTCTGAGATGGTCTCTGTCTCTTCCTTTCTCTCTCTATCTCTCTCTCTCTCTCTCTCTCTATATATATATATATATATATATATATATATATATTAATTTTGTTATTACAGTGTTATAATATAAACAACACAAAAATTCATGTTTAAGAACAATACTTCTTTTCGTCAGGGGATATTTTAAAATAAATATAGAAAAGTATTTAGTAACAAAATATAGCATGAATTTATGGTTATTTTAAAAATGAGGGAGTATTAGTTAGAGATACGCTTGTTGGTGTGTCAATATTTTTTACTTAAAAATGTGAATTAGTTTCAACTATGAAGTTGAAGATTTGGATTTCGAAAGGTAACATGCCTGAAATAATTGCATGACTCATTTTATTTTTTGTCTGTGTAAGATTGGGACTATACTTTATTTAAATGGGTAAACAACAGTTTTTAACAGCCTGTTAGATTTCGTTTTTTTATTTAGGATTTGTACTACATCATGATTTAAATTATGATATACTAATGTATATTGTAGTTATGAAACCAAATAAGTATTTTGTAGATAATTCATTTTAGTAAAATAATTTTAAATTTATAAGTTACATAGGAGCAAATATTATGAATGAACAAGAGTAATTAATTCAAGTTTAATGAAAATAGTTTTGATGATTGCATAAAACCGTTAGTACACCTGTATGATTCCGTAGTACTTTATTTTTAGGGAACCTTAAAATCTGCAGATTTTCATTCAGGCACAAGGGGGATATGTCATAGACTGACTTACTGATATTTCTTTTCCATAATATAAGCGATTTTTAAGTGATCATATTTGTAATACTGAACTAGTTGTTTGCCACGATTTGGGTTGTGAAGAGCTTGAAGATTGTGTGTTTTTAGAAAAATGTATTTACTACGTATACAAAAAATGTTGTGTTGACATAAAATTCCGCTAAGCAATGGCAGTATTTACCAAAATTAACACACACAGTTTGCCAATTGTAAAATCGTCGCTGATGGTGGATGTTTTTGTGTTAACTTCTTTGTAACAGCTTTGAAGATGGCTCATGTGAGCCGAAAGCTTACAACCAAAGAATAAAAATTATCCAAATGTTGGTGATACTTTGAAATTTAAGCCAAAATACGAAGTTTCGAACGGCTCATGATTAAACATAATATACATTCATTGTCTCTTATATTTAACAGTATATGTATAGAAAATTATTTTCTGTCTCTATACACTAAATATATATATAGTCTAGAAAATCGTTTAGCTATTCTACCATTTCAAGTGTAATACGTATTTCGCAGCAAAACTTGCTGCTCGACAGACACAAATGATACAACATTTAATATTCAAAATAATCCAGAAAAGAATCCCTTCCAGACACTCACGTGCCCATACCGAAAATAAATATTTGTAAGGTTAATCTAATGAAAACATTTGTTCGCCGACTAGCAGTATACGTATATACATGAAATACGTATTTTCCATGAAATTGTAAAATATCTAATTTTTTTCTATCTTATATTAAACTGTTAAATTAAATAAATAAATTTGACATTGAATTTTGTAGAGTTAATGGCGTACACAGTAAATTTACTGAACGGGCATTAGTTGCAAGGATAGAGCGCATTGTTCTGCATGATCAACAGACTGACCAACGCCAGAACGCTCAAACCCTCTGTAACAATGGTATGTGACTGTGCGCGAGAACAACAATTAATGTCCCACTCAACCCGTGTACCTAATTTCACTTACAAGGCTTTGGTTAACCAGAGTTATAGGTTTGTTCTAGGTATTTTCACAAAATGCTGCTCGCAGGTGTCACCTCCTCCAGGCTGATAACACCAATAAGTCACCTTTAAAACAATTCACAATGAAAACATTCTAATCACCCGGGTGCTGAGAATTTCTAATCCAAACATGTATTACCATCACTGGACGATATAATTCTCATTCCTTGTGCGAAGTTACTTTTGGTAGTCATGAGTTATCTCCCTATAGGCCGACTCTGTCCACCACAGTTGTATGCTGATATTGAAATCACAACTCTTTGAGTCTAATCACAGGAACCAATCAACGTCCATATCCACTAAGCCATGTTTTCTTTATATATATATATATATATATATATATATATATATATATATATATATATATATATATATATTCTAAACATATGTTGTTAAATGTAAGAGACAATGAATGTCTATTATCTTTAATCATGAGCCGTTCTAAACGTCGTATTTTTGCTTTTATTTCAGTTGAAAATAAAGACAAAAATTTACCAACATTTGGATAATTATTTATTGATTTTCTTCTAAGCTTTCGGCTTACATGAACCATCTTCAGAGAGGTTGTTTAAACTGAAATATTATAAAATCCACCATCACCGACGATTTTATTTTGTGTTGACCTAAAACTCCGCTTTGCAACGGCAATAGTTACCAAAAATAATAAACGCAGTTCTTAAGTTTGCGATGCGGGTTTATGACGTAACACCGCGGGATAGCGCGAAATGACAACAAAACCATGTAGTCAAATGCAATGTAATATGTTATTTCTTGTTTTAAACTTTAAACTTTTGAACTTTTTAAACCTCTCTGAAGATGTCTCATGTGAGCTGAAAGCTTAGAAGAAAATCAATAAATAATTATCCAAATGTTGGAGAATTTTTGTCTTTATTTTCAACTGAAATTAAATAAAAATACGACGTTTAGAACGGATCATGATTAAACATAATAGACATTCATTGTCTCTTACATTTAACAACATATGTTTAGAAAATTACTTGCTGTCTCGATATACTAAATATATATACTAAATATATATATATATATATATATATATATATATATATATATATATAAGTTGATATTAGTTTGATGCATCAAGTGATCTTCAATCAATGTTTCAGTACTCTGCATGAGATTTGTAAAAGTATGCCAACTATGATAGATAGATAGATAGATAGATAGTGTTGTGGAGTACCATTTACACTGAAGGTTATATAATCGTGCTAGATTGGTGGCTAATCGACTTAACGTACTCAAAATGTTAGGAACTTGTAATGTTCTACTGAAAGCTGACTCCTTAGTATTCGGCTAAATGCCGACTAATATCACTTCAATGGAACTCTAAAGAACTCTCTAGAACATATAAGATCTCCTAAACTTTCCAAGATCTCTTATTAATATAAGGAATGTACATTATCTGTGAAATAGGCGTGTGTCGCAATAACAGATAGATAGATAGATAGATAGATAGATAGATAGATAGATATTAGATAGATAGATAGATAGATTAGTTGATTGATTGATTGATTGATCTTAGGGTAAAAACAGGAAATTTTAAACTGATATATAAATATTTTAAATATAGTTTAGAGCATGTATTCGTACATTTATGCATTGATAAATGCATATATTTACATAGTTACAGAAACCAGGTCACGAAGAAAAAAAATCATTTTTTCTTCTAGGTGAGAAGAGAGTTTACAAGTATTGTAAGAATTGTTTCTTTCCCGTTCTAACTAAAATTCTATAATGAAGATTTTAAAGCCATCATCCTCCAGAAAACGAAAGCTCAACTGGACCACCAACAGAAAACAGAAGAACATCTAAAAGAACAGCAAAAATAACAACAAACAGAACAACAACAACAAAAAGAACATTACCAAATTTTGTTTGAGATATTAAAAAAATGAAACAGACATGTCGAAACAATATAGAAATAATAAGCCAGGCACAGGGAAATATTGCAAGAAATGAAAAGAGATATCTTGAAACACTTCAAGCAAACGAAAACAACGCGGCGATCTCAGAAAGTACTCTCTGGTGTACAATGGAAATTTTCAATATGTGCCAGAAGAAGATAATTCGACACATACTTTAGAAGATAAGAATATCTCTTCAGGGTCGACTGTGAAAGCCGGCCTGGTTCACAAAAGGGTAGGTTACTTCTGCCAAAGTTTGATACGACCAAACATGGTATATTTGGGGACTATATTTTACCTAAGAAAACCACAGAACTAGAATTTACAGAAACCCTAAGATTGTTATAAGAAATTTTTAGCCTTAACTCGTCTCTTTCATAATAGATGGAAGTGATTTGCTTTGACAAAGCAAAACGACCAAGAATAATTAACTTTCGCGACAATCGTAAACAAACTCTGCAATAATTTCAGGCTGGCGGATCTGACGGCACACGGTTTCAAATGCCTCATTTTTGCCCAGGGATTATAACCAGCAAAAAAAAAAAAGGATGAAATTAAGTGTAGGGTACTCGCAAAGTTAGACAGCTAACCAAATTTAACACTTCACAATTTAGCAGAATGCTGCAAAAGTGTGATAAAAGTAAAAAAACGACACGAGAAATATAGATACATTAGGTATAGCTCACATTAATAAAGTAAAATATAACCAAAAGTATTATGCCTTGAATAAAAAGAACAGAGATCACTCACAAGACGGAAAATCACAGGAAAATTAAGAAAATTACCCACCAGTCCGTGGTATCGCTGCGGTGAATTCCATTGGGCAGAATTCTGCCCCTTTCAAAAAAAAAATGTGCGTCAAAGTTGGCCATAAAGACTCCCATTTTAGAAGTACAAAAACAGTCAAATGTCGAGTCAAACACGTTAGATCAAGCGAGAAACCAGAGGGAAGCTTGCATCACTGTCAATGTTTTGAATAAGACAGTTAAGCTCCAGTTAGATTCTGGATCAGATCTCTCTATTATAAACCTATAGACTTGGAGGAGGCTAAACAAACTAACGTTTCAAAAAAGTAGTAAATCAGCCAGCACGATGACTGGAAGGAGGATTAATTTCATTGGTGAGTTGTACCTGTCAGTTACATTTATATGGCACTGACTGACTGGACAATTTCAATTTGTGGGACCGACCTATCAACACATTTTGCCAAAGAACTGAGACTATTACATCAGAAGCCGAGGTACCAAAATATCTTTTCTGAAGTTTTCTCAGTTGGCTTTGGCTAGTGTACTAGGATACAAGCAAAATTCGAAGTAAAGGAAAATGAACACCCTATTTTTAAGAAAATAAAAGAGAGTATTATTTGCTGCACTGAACAAGATCAATGAGGAACTGATTTGACTAGTTAACACTGGTATTCGATATGAAATACGGTTCAGCACCTACCGTATATGTTAAAATGAAGTCGAATGAAATACGGGTTTGCGCAGATTTTTCTACCGGGTTGAACGCAGCACTAAAAGACCACCACTACTCTCTACCTAGCCCGGAGGAGGCATTTACTAAGCTCAATAGCGGAAAGGCGTTCCCGAAAATCAAAATAAGTGACGTCTAACTTCAGATCCAAGTGGAAGAGGAGAGCTCAAGTATCTTGTGTATTAATACCCATAGAGGACTGTATGAGATCAAGGTCGCGCCTGCAATTTTCCAGCAAGTCATCGATACCATGTTGGGCGGCCTTAATTTTGCAATAGCGTAACTGAACGATATAATAATTACTAGTTAGTCCATAAAACAGCATAGGAAGCATGTACAATGGGGTTTTGAGAAAATACGTGATTATGGGTTCAAACTTAAAGAATTCAAAATGCGATTTTTGTTTAAACAGGATAAAATATTTCAAAAAATTAAAAACACACTTACATCTGATCTCTTCTTAACACATTACGTCCCGAAACTGGACATTCTCGTAGCAAGTGATGGTAGTTCATAAGGTGTTGGAGCCTGCATCTAACACCGAATGACTGATGGCATACATAAAACCAATCGCACACGCTTCCAGGACATTACTACCCACGGAAAAGCAATGCTCACAGAGAGAAAAAGAGGTTCTAGCCATAATATTTGCATTGACTAAGTTCCATAGATAATTGCATGGTAGACCTTTCACTCTTCAGACGGACCACAAACCTCTAATCACAATATTTGGATCAAAAATGTTTTTACTGTGCTATACGGCAAATAGACTTCTTAAATTGGGCATCATGTTGCTGAATTATAATTTTAACTTGGTATATTTAAAGTCGGATCAAATTTGTCATACAGACAACCTATCGAGACTGCTAACAATAATCGTGGCACTACGCACAAATTGCGAGATCAAAACAATGATTGCGAATACGGTCAGAGAGCTCCGGGTCAGTCAGTTAAGTGCCATACGTGATACACGCTTGGGCGATCATGTCTCTTTCGAGACATGACTGACAGGGCAGAAGATTATCCCGCAGTAGGTTGCCATTGATTTTTGCGGTAGATTGGTTGCCGACCAAGGCTATAGAACCCAATCTCTTCTGCTACTTAACCCATAACTGGAAGGAAGAGACGGATTAATACCTTTCCCAAGAGTATTTGCGCGTAAGTGAATACCATGGATTCAACTGGAATTCGAACTCGTCTTCCCGGCTTCTCGTTCCGAGCCAATATCCACTGGACCACAACGGACTGATGTGCGTTGTGGTACAGTGCTCCGGGTACCTCTAGCTAAAATAAAAAGGGAGACAGTAAAAGACGACTTTATTCGCGATATGAAGAATAATTTAACTACAGAGAAAAAAGCGTCAGACGTGTTCTCGTGTGACGAAGTATTGCTATACAGCAAAAGTGTTGTAATACCGAAGAACTCACGAAAATATATTTTACGAGATTTTCATTCGGGACATCCAGGAAAAAATCGGATGAAAAGTCTGATGCATATTTTCGTAGATTAGCAAAATATTGATAGATACATCGCGGAAATGATACATGCATGTAAGGCGTGCGCTTTAGCGTCCAAAGCGCTACCAACTACATTCAAGCCTTGGCAAGGAGTGATCAAGCATGGTCCAGGATTTATGTAGACTTCTCGATCCCACTGAAGGACAACTGATATCTGGTTGTAATCGATAGTTAGAGCAATTGGCTTGAAGACGTGAAATGTAGAAGTCCCCCCACGGGAACAACAATCAACTTTTTGCAAGCGCTGTTTGCGTGGTTCGTCGTGGTGCACTCCATCGTGAGCGACAATGGAACGAAATTTACAGCAATCGAGGTTAGTGAGTTCTGTGATGTGTATCAAGCAAAATCGACACTCCCTAGCACCATCCCAGATCCAACGGGCACACGGGCCGTCTCCTGGACACCTTAAAAAAGCTTTGAAGAAGGCCCAAGTAACACCTACTGACAAAGTGATTCAACTGTTTTTACAGATGTATAGGATCTCACCAAACCCTATACTTCTGGCATGTGAAAACATGTTCGCGTGAAAGTTCAGATCAGCATCGGATAATATCCTGCCAAAACAAACAAAACTACGAAAGACTGTCCCGGAGAAAACGTTTTCTTTAATCTACAAAAATCGTTCTGGGAAATGGGCACTATTTACAAGCGACTAGGCGACATGGGGTACATCGTCATTTGCCCACGACACACACAAAAGCGGCAGCAGTACCAACTGAATAAGCGACACGCCCGCGGTAAAAAAAGAATGAAATTTTTGTTAGAAACAATATAAGCATACAGAACTATTGCATAATATCAGTCTTGCTATGTATCCCTTGGTATGACAATAAACTACATCCGGCAGCAAGTCCTCTGATCGGGAATTTGGAAGTTTTAAGAGCTGTTATTTTTAATGGCTGTTTTTCTCAGGTCTACCCTGAGAAAAACAGCAATTAAAAACAATTTTTTTAAATTTAAAAATATTTTTTTTCTGTAATGAGACTTTTGAATGTGATCCTCCCCAACCAAACTCGGTCGGGTAGAAAACGAAAGTTTACCGATCCGCTGATTATTAACCCAAAACGTAAGAGGTACTAAGTGCTTTTACGGACAAAAAAGCTGGGGAGGGCGTGTTGTGGGGCGTTACCTACACACTAATATGAACTCTACCGGACTACATAAATATCAAGAGGTTCCTACTCGCGGGGGTAGAAGTAAGCAGCAGAAGCTACGATACTCATCTGTGTTTAGGCAGTAATGATATTTTTCTATGTCCTTGCTAATAATTCATAGATCATTCTGGATAGATAGGTATACATAAATACAAACATGCATTTTAAAATTTTTTAATTTTGCATATCCACACATATATTTTTATTTATGTTTGTATGTACTATGTGATATTGATTAAGATATTAATGTCTACTTTATGATATTTCTGTAACCATTTTTGATTTAATTTTAAGGAAAGAAGCAGAAATTTATATAGCCTGTATATTCGTTTCCGCACTAAAATCAATTACTTCCAGAGAAAAAATTTTTTTTCTCACTGCTCTCTTTCTATTTCTATGCAAAGTCAATTTACATTCTCGAGTTACACCAGTTCAAACATCCACAGCCTTGTGACGCATATTCTAGCGAGCCTCTTTATTTCTTTCGTATTGTATTGGTATGATGGTAGTTGAAGCGAACACTATCTTTCCACGAACCGCTGCCTTATATAAACAACTCCTAAGCGAATTTATTTCGATCACCACTGTTATATTCCTGTCCTATCCCCATAAACTGTGCTATGCAAACCTACACCGCGAGTGGAATTTAGCCCTTGTTTAGTTTGAATCTAATTGTAAAAATATTATCATAGGAAGAAAATGCGTTTTTAATCTATGCATGCAATTGCTTGTTAATTTTAATGCCTCTCAAACGATACTGCTTTCTTTTATTCGCCTGTGGAAGCACTTGCTTTCCATTGGCGTGGCTGGTGCCAACTTCCCAGAGAATGACGCATTGTCTCTTCACGGCTAACGTTGTCCGCTGACAGGATTATTATCTCAAATCATCTTTTTACTCCTGCTAGGAATGTTTATTCCCTGTATCGTGCTTGATATTCATTTTCTCTCACCAGAATCAATCTTGCATATGTAAATATTTCCTATTTATCCATGTATTTACTATTGCTGGAACATCTGGTCTGTTGATTCTGCTGTGTATATTTATATATTCATTAAATTTCAAAGAAAAATCAGCAACATTACGGGTCTTGGCCTAATATCTCTGCTTTAGTCACTTTCCCAATACTTGTACTTTAGCTTCTTTGCGCCTTTTCTACAAATATTTTTCAGAGTAATTTTTTTCTGATCAGCTTTTCCTTTTCTTCCATCGATTTTATGAATTTAAATTTGTATCCTTTATTTTTTTAATGTTGGACATAAGATGACCCAACGCGGACTCTACAGCAATGACAAAACAAAACAGAAAACGAAGCAGTGTGTTTTTCCGACTTGCTTATTATATTATCTATTACAATTCGAACTCCACTGACTATTGCAGTACCAACTCTATGATGTCTTTTCTTTTTGTAACCAGTTAAAATTAAATTATATCTCAAAAGCGTAAATGAGTCACAACTGAGCTGACACACCTCTTGCGTACAGACAATATCAACACTTGCTTTCTTGCATTATTCTCAAAGGAAGTTCTTCCGTAAATAATCTGATGCTAACTAGAATTTAAAATGTCATATTTTTAATTGAATAATTATTTTTAAATTTATTAATTTGTAGATATGTTTTTCATTTATACTAAGATGTAAGTTAGCTGGCGAAAGATATCTTTACCACATTTTTAAATTTAGCTTTGGGTTTTACCGTGGGAAGTCTTCATTTGCGAGCCGCGTTTCACGTTCTTAAATTTATGAGCTCAAAAAGGTTGTTTTTACATCAGACTTTATATTTCTGAGGGAAATTATTGTTAAGATGGGCATTGATCTTCATCTACCTATTTTAATTCATATCCGAATTTGTTTTATCTTAGATGAATTGCCATCACCACAACCGAGGCTGTTCATCTTAACCACACATTAAAGGCACATATAAAATGTTGGGGACCCATTGTAAAGTGTTTTCTTCACGGTGCTTTTGGCTCATAAATAATTTTTTCAACATTTAATATGTATCATTTTTTTGTCCTACGATGTTGGTAACATTCTGCCGCACTTGTTGTAAAGTTAAGTGGTTTAGTAACAAGCAATTCAATAATAAGTTTCAGAAAAGTTGTAATTTGAATAAAAATGTATTTTTAGGCCATTTTTAAAAATGCTATTATTCTTCATTTGATTCAATATTTTGGGGCATGGAGTGGATTTTGGCTTGAGTTCTTGACCTTTCCGCTGCGACATTTTGAATGCTTGAGAGTTAAAAGTAACAGAAGAAAAAATTAGCCAAATCGTGAATATGTTACATTTGAACATTTAAATGTGACACACCCGAGTAGAAAATATAAATATATTCTCAAATACATACAAATAAAAACCTAGAATAGTGGTAAATGCTTCTGAAAACATCCTCAAGCAGTATTTTAATTGACAGAATAATCTGAGAGTAACGTCCAAATATATCTATAATTTCAATATGCCTAACGAGTGGATATATGCAAGGAATTTCCCTCTCTATATAACTTGGGTTTTGTAGCTTCGTGAACCCTACGTCTAATTCTTGACTAACTACTGAGGTGCTTGGTAATAACTCTCAGTAGTTTTCCGGGGTTCTCTTAGATCTTGAACTCACAGGAAGCACTAAATATTTCTGACTAAGCCCGTCCGTTGAAAATTTATTCTTCCCAAATAATTACTTATTTCTATGAGAGGTTTTAGGCAATTATCATAAACATAAAATATTAACAACATAAAAAATATTTAAAATCATCGAATCTCTACATTTGGTGGCTGAATCAAATTGAACATGACTTTTCGTATTCTGCGTCAGAAGTTAATCTTATATGGTGTAAGAGGGGGATAAAGTTTCTAGTTAATGATATTTAAATTAATTTCTAAAATTATGTTCTCAAATATAAGACGCGGTCTTTACTTTTTTCTGTTGCACTTAACGATTTAATATTAGTCATTTTAATGTAAAATTCAAAATAAGGAAGAAATTTAAGTTAGCTTAACATTTGATGATGTATAAAGTTACACACATAATCCACTTAGTTACAATCAGATTAGAAACTTTTTAAAGGTTTCATATTTTCAATTAACCCTAGGAGAATTTATTATCGTTTTTTCTAATAGCAGCAATATTTATATAGGTACCTGATTTAAAATAAAAATCATTTCAAAATTTCGTCTTGATAAATCATTGAAGAGACGAAACGCGTAGGCACGACAATAATTTTCCTTCTTGTCTTCTTTTTATAAATATACATATACGTCTATGAAGTTTGGATTTGCTCTGTACCAATATCGTGTTTATGTGCCTGATTATGCGTGGGGAATAGTAGAGTAAAGCATTAAATTTATTTCAGATTTCACTTCCTCCATATATGCCGTTCAAAATACTTTTCCTATTGGTATTCTCCCGAAAACATGTCTGCTGTTATACACGGATGTACTTCTTTTCTCAGAAATATGCATTTATTTGATTCTGCGGGAAATTGCAATTTTAAAAGAACAAGAATAAGATGTAATTATTGTATCGGTCTGCTACATCTGTGAAGTTAACCGAACAAACATAAATTTACCATTGGTGACATATCAAATTTTTGAAACCTGACATTATTACGACCCTTGTTAGGTAGATTAGCAATTTTATATTAAGAAATAGAGAAATCTAAACAATGAATTTCTCGGTAATAGAAATTTCATGAATATTATCACGATACAATGTCCATTTCAGATTCATCTGTATGTCTGAGAGACTTATGGGCTTATAATTAGTGTCCATTGTGCATTAAACCACAGTGGATATATATATATATATATATATATATATATATATAAACATGAAAAATAAAGATAACAATCTCGCATACGTCTCCATCCGCAATAAAAAAAAACCCAGAATTATTTAGAAGATAAAAAGACGCACACAATTTCTAAAAAAATGACAAGATAAAAGAAATCTTAAAGACAAGTAAAATAATTAAATGTAAACGTCAACTCAAAAGATAAAATATACCAACCTCATTAAAATCTGAGCAACACACAACGCAGGGGGTCACAAAATGCAAGAAAAATAAATATGTGGTCTGCAACAATATAATAGAAGGGAACCACTTCAAATTTAAAAACACATCTACCTTCGAAATATAGGCAAATTTGTTCTGTAATTCTAAAAACGCAATTTATGCTGTAAATTGCGATGAATGCACCCAAATATACGTGGGCACGACACAATGCCTAAATAAATGCCTGGCCTTACACAGAAGTAAGATTAAAGTAGCGACTAACAGGAAATTGCAAGTTTCACAACACTTTCGCCAATGTAGAGGGGGTAATTTCAAATCAATGCTTATCTACCAAAACATATATAACACGCTCATGATGCAGGAAGTAATATTTATTAAAAAAAATCACAAGCCATTTAAAAAAACAAAAGAAAAGCACCCACACACAGAAACACGGAATTCAAATTCGATCTGAATGAAAATATATAGCTGGCCATATATATATGTAAATATTAAGTAATATGCTAATAATACAAGGTATATATAAATCTGCGCACCATCTTAGCTATGAGAAATAACAGAACGTCATTAAAAATAAACGTCAACACCAAGCAACCACTTTTCTTTTTTTTTAATCATTTCACCCCAAGCAAGGCATTCCACTGCCACTATAGCGCAGGGGGTTACCTAGGGGAAGGTGCTGAGAGATAGGTTGGATATAGGAAAGGTCAGAAGGAGGGTGATAGACGAATAAGGAGGTACATAGGAAGAGTGTTTGAGAATGGCTGCGAATTCGTGTGTTAGGAGGTATCTATTGACCTTATATTTAAACTCCTGGAGATTGTAGCTGTCGGGGAAGCAAGTATGCGGAATGGAATTAAACAGGCGGGAAGTGCGAGAAAAGAAACTAATAGAGTAGAAATTGCGGTTACATTTTATCGTTTTCACTGTAAAAATGTGGGACCCAGCTGCTAATCTAGTATCTCGTGCAAATTCGTAACTAGGGGGGCACCAGTGATCTAAGTTCATCGGAGCAGAAGCCGCGAAAGTATTTATAAAAGAGGCACAGGGAAGCCACGTCACGCCGGTGAGAAAGTGACTGCAGGCGGTTAGCCAAGTCGGTATAGATCACATTACAGATTCTCCGTTGTATTTTGTCAAGAAAAGCAGTGGTACCCGACCAGATGTGGCAGCAGTATTCAATACACGGGCGGATAGTAGATTTATATATGTGCAGGATAGATTCAGACGGAAAGAATATCCGGGCCCTACACAGAGAACCGACTTTCATAGCAGCGGAATTAGCAATGGATTCGATGTTGTCGTTCCACTCGAGTTCCGCTGAGAGTGTGAGGCCAAGCAGACGTAGTGTTTTACTCTCTGGGAGGCAAGCGTGTTCCATGCTAATACGATGTAGGTGCGGTTGTCTATGGTGGTTAATTGATAGGAGCTTTTATTTGGAAGAATTGAAATTTACAAGTTATTTATTAGCCCAATCCACCACGGATTGGAGGTCCTTCTCAAGCTCGGCAGCGACGTTCACCTTGTCGCCCACACCAGATTTTTGATCAAGGTGAGAGTAAACTGTGGTGTCATCGGCGTACATGCCTACAAGGGATGTTATGGCATCGGGGAGATCATTGATGTAGATCAGAAAGAGCGTAGGACCTAGGATAGAGCCTTGAGGGACACCCGCTTTTGTAGTGTAGTTCTGGGAGGCATGTCCGTTTAATACCACCTTCAATGTTCGGTTAGAGAGGAATGACTGGATTAGGTCCAACAAAAGTCCACTTATACCATAGCTTCGCAGTTTCCGTAGAAGGCCAGCATGCCAGACTCTGTCGAACGCTTTAGAGATATCAGGCTTCACCATTCCTGTCGAGAACCTGATATATATATTCGTTATCATATCAGCAGTAGAGCTGGTGAAGCGGAAACCATATTGTTTGTCCCAGAGGAGCCTGTGGTCCGTGAGTTGCTGAACAACGTCGGCGTTTATAATAACTTGGAACACTTTGCCAAAGATAGGAAGAAGGCTGTAATTTTCGGAGACCGAGGCTTCTCTAGTGTTCTTAAATTTAGGAACTACAGAAGAAGACTTCCAACAGGCAATAAAACAGGAAGAAGATTGTAGTGCTTAGAAAAGACAGAGGAGAGTTCAGAGTCACATTTCTTCAAGACTATGATTGGGATTCCGTCCCTACCACTCGCTTTGTGAGGGTCAAGTTTTGAGATTATGTTAGAAATTAGTGAAGGCCTGACGTGGACGTCATTCAATTGAGGCTCAGTTCTAGGTGGGAAGTCGGGTGTATAAACTCCAAACGAATCCAGTTTAGATTATACGAGCAAAGCATTCAGCCTTGTCCGCTGAGGAGGTGACGTCAAATTCATTGATTAATGGGGGTATTGAGGACTTATTCTTGTTAAGCACGCTTTTACAGAGACGCCAATAGTCTTTGGCGCCGAACTTATAGGATGCTATGCGTTGCTTCATTCTGGCAGCAAATAGCATCTTAGCGTCTTTAAGTATTTTTTACACTCATTACGAGCTGAGGCGAAAAGGCGCCTGGTTTGGTCCGACGCGTGGCTACGATAAAGCCGGAAGAAGTGATTCCGGTGGGCAATGGCGGCCAAGCAAGCGAGCGAGAACCAGGGAGACGAATGAGATTTAAGCTGAAATTTCCTGGCACGGATGAAAACATCGATGCTAGCCTTAACCCAGGAGAAGACCTTGGATGCAGAGTCTTTGACGGGAAGACTAAAAACGTTGTTCCAAGTGATGTCATAGAGGTAGTCTCGGAACGAATCCCAGTCTCTCTTTAGTAGCAGTAGGATATTCTGCTGGTCTGGGTTTCTTGAGTAGGGGGCAGTGGAATGAGAGGTTGACAGAAACTACGGCGTTGTGAGAGTTTCCGAGAGGGCAGAGCTCTCTGGTAGTGCAAGAGTTTGCTATGGAAGTGAATCAGAGGTCTAGTAGCGAGTCCATTCCGATAGGGCTATTGGAGAAACGCGTGGGGAAGTCTACCACTTGCATAAGGGATTAGGAGTCTGAAAGATGAATGGTGTGGACACCAGCAAGATCGGTTACAGAGTTCTCCAGCCACTTGATGTGGTGGGAGTTAAAGTCACCAAACACAAATATATGGGCAGATGGATGAGAAGAAATGGCCTTTTCGATATTGTCGGAGATGCTGTCAAATACCGAACAATCAGAGGAGGAGTGGGAGTGTAGAGGAAGAAGAGATGGCTAACCGAGCTTAGAAGTAAGGGACGGAAGCACATGAAAATATGGTCCAAGGATTCAAGAGATGTCACTCTAGCTAGGGGGGAGGTCTTCGCTGACATAAACATCAAGCCCATGCATATGGACATTGGAATCCTTCTTGAAGGGGAAGGTAGCCAGGAACGTAAAACTCAGAAGAGGGCATAGAAGGGTGAAGATTAGTTTCACATAGGGCTAAGATATCAGGTGAGTTTGTTTGAAGGAAAGATTCTACGCTGTAAAAGTTAGTGCAGATACTTCGTATGTTAGTGAAAGAGACACAGACAGGTTTGGGCGTTTTCTGACTAGCTGCTTTGGTTTTGCTATTTTGTTTGTTTTTTTTTTCATTGTGGTTTAGTTGAGGAGAGAGGTGTAGAACAGAATTAGTCGGTCACTGTTTGCAGCATGTGAGGGATGAAGACTGGCGCAGCCTGCAACAATGTGGCCTCGGGGTTGCACACCAGAGGTTCATGCAGGAACGACCGTCCATGCGCGATATGGCACTACAGGAACCCCGATTTTATTCAACTGTTGATCAGAGCAACCTCTCAAGACGCTACGCAAGATTTCGGGCTCCTAATTACCAGTCGGATGCAGCAACCAGGAAACTGCCAACCCGGTACCCCCAGAATGAAGAAACGTTGACACCATACTCAATAACTGCAAAGAGCTTCCAGCTAAACTAACACTAAGACCGACGAAGGAGGTAGATGAACCGGGAACACCTTCCTAATCAACAAACAAGGCATTCACATCTTCTTCTGTTCAAAAGTAGGGGGTGGAGTAAGAAACCGGGCGATAGTATGTACTGTCTACTCCAATTTAAACCAAATTACCAAGTTTTTACTTAGTTAAAGTCCAAACGAAACATGAAAGTCAAAAAAGTTAGTAAAACAAATGTTAAAGACAGATAAAAAAGGACCTATCTGACAAACTTACCATGCAGATTACAAAACTGAAATTTGAGTGAAAAATTTCGGAAGACAATTTACCAAAAATACAATTTCAACTCTCTTTTTTCAGAATATAGAAGGCGAGTTAACTGCCTGTTAGATTGGAGAGAGAGAGAGAGAGAGAGAGAGAGAGAGAGAGAGATGAATCATTAAACTTTTTCCTATAAGAAAGGGAGGTAAATGAAAAAAGAGATTAAAAAAAAATAGTATGTATTCTTTTGAAAACAGGGCCAAATTCAAATATTAATCCTCTCTCTGGTTAGTTATAAGGAACACGCGTATATTTTATATCTTCGCAAATATATTAACAGTACATCGAAGTTTTCTTTTGTATTTAAGTATGAGAATAAGCAATAGATTAAAATGTCTGTTGAATGTTTAATGTGTTATTCTCTCATTTATCATATTTTGGGATCAACCCAAAAACAATGACCACATTATCGACAGATATGCATGCATGTATGCAATAATGAAATGCAGGTCAAAACCATGGCAATAAGGATAGAGAATATTCACACATTATTTTCCCAAAGTTAAGAAATAATTCATTTTACCGTCATAAAGATATCTGAAGTTTTATCATTTCAATTTTTCTATTATATTATACACGTCAAAATATAAATGAGCTTTTCGCTATACACTGGGTATTATTTATAAGTGCATTATTGTTGTGTTTTTTTTTCAACGCATAAACGAAAATGATTAACATGAAGTATTATAGATTTCGTATCAATATATATATATATATATATATATATATATATATATATATATATATCATGCACACAAGCACACGCCCACACACACACACACACACACACACACACACACACACACACATATATATATATTTTCATAATACATTGTTTATGTTTACACTATGTTAATCAAATTGGCCTTGTGTCAAACACAACCTAAGTCCCCACAATTAAGAACGTCAAAATGTTGAAGGGTGGATGTTGACTTGAGAAAGAATAAAATATTTCGTTTTGTATGTTTTTTTTAAAATAAAATTCATTAACTAATGAAAAAAACCAGTTTGCAAGAAGTAAATGTTAAAAGAGAAAAATGTACGTAGTTAGATGTTCCAGAGAAACATTACTAAGAAGTTAAATGAATCCAGATATTATAGTTGATAATATCAGAATATGTGTATGTAGAAAGCTTAACAGGTTATTATTAAAGTCTGTGTTACGTTTCTTTTCTTATGACCGGCGATAAAAGAAAAAAGGAAAGTGAAGCAATAAAGGAAACTGTATTTATCGTACTTTACTTCTTACTTGTCAGTTCTTCTTCTTCTTCTATGTGCCCTGTCCCTTCAGGACGTAGGCGATCATGGATCTCCACGTCTCCCTATCCCTTGTGGCTCTTAGAATTTGTTTGCTCCTGTTGCTCCTGGCAACCCCCGTTCCGTCATCCACCTGATCAGACCCTGCAAATATGTTATCCGCTGCCTTCCTCTGTCTCTCCTTCCTTCTATCTGTCCAGTCAGTATCAGGTTCTCCAGGCTCTCCTTCCTCATTGCATGTCCCAGGAACTTCAGTTGTCTCTTCCTGATGCTCATCATTAATTTCCTTTTTGTTGCCATTCTTTCTAACACCTCGTCGTTGCTTGAGTGCTCAGTCCACGATATCCATAACATCCTTCTGTAGAACCACATTTCGGCCGCTTCCAGTTTTGTCCTTATTTTCGATGATATTGTCCAGCATTCACAACCGTATTGAAAAACTGACATCACATGAGCAGTCTAGCACTCTTTTCTTCGTTTCTATTGATATTTTCCTGTGTGTTAGTATTTTGCTCATCTTCTGGAACGCGTCCTTTGCCATGCCAATTCGCCTTCGGATCTCCGTGTCGCACTTTCCATCTCCTGTTGGAACACTTCCTAGGTACTTAAATTCTTGGACTTGTTTGATTCTGTTATCCCCCACCTGTATTTGGCATTTTGGCTTGTATCTTTTGCTGATGACCATGCACTCAGTTTTCTTAAAGTTTATTTGTAGTCCCTTCTTGTCACTCTCCATTGCTACCTTCTGTATGAGATCTTGTAGTTTCCTTTCCGTGTCCGCGATTAGTACTGTATCGTCCGCATATCTTATGTTGTTCAGGTTGTGGCCTCCAATAATAAATCCTGGTGTGTCATCCAGGGTCCTCAAAATATTCTCGCCGTATAGTTTGAACAAATCCGGTGAAAAGACACATCCTTGTCTTACGCCTTTTTCTATCTTTGTGTATCTACTGAGGAACGTTACCTGTCCGTATGCAGGCCGTTTGTTGCCAGCAGAGATTCTTGATTATTCTTATGTCTTTGCCGAAAATGTCGAGGTTACCTAGCATCTCCATCAATTATTTGTGTCGTATTTTGTCGAATGCTTTCGCGTAATCAATGAAGCATAGGTACAAGTTTTTCTTCATTTGTAATGCCCTTTCAGAGAGCATCCTAATCATGAATATGGCGTTCCTTGTTCCATTGTCCTTGACGAACCCGCACTGTTCTTGTCCTATCTCTGGCCTGATTCTGCTTCTCGCTCTATTCATCAGGATTCTGACAATCAGTTTTGTAATGTGACTCATTAAGCTGATGGTTCTGTGTAGTTCGCACTCATGTGCACCAGGTTTCTTCGGCAGCGCTTTAAATATCGACTTGCATAGGTCGTCTGGTATTATTCCGCTGCTATAAATTTCGTTTATTATGTCGGTAATCTTTTCTATGCCATATTCTTCTAAGGCTGTCAGCAGCTCTATAACTATGCCATCTGGAACAGGTGCTTTGTTTCTGTTCATTTTGGCCATTGCAGCTTCCACTTCGGATTTTAGTATTTCCGGTCCATCCATCTCCTTGTGTATTCTCGGTTGTTCTCTATTGTCGCAGAAGAGATCCTTTATGTATTCTTCCCATCGTTGGAGTATTTCCTCTTTCTCTAATATAATTGTGCCATCCTTGGATTTTATGCATCCTGTTGGGGAGCAGGTTTTTTGTCCTGTCAGTTCTCTTATCTTTTATGCATCTCTGCTTTGTTGTTCCTGCTCAGTCTCTCTACTTCTGCACATTTGTTGTTGAGCCATTCCTCTTTGGCTTGTCTGCATTTGTTCCTTATCTCCCTGTGAAGTTTTTTGTACTCTGCTTTAGTTTTTGTCTCCTTTGCATCATGTGGAGGATCTCTTCGGTCATCCCCTCGTTTTTTCTTCTGCGTCTGATTTCCTTTGGGGCTATGTTTTTTGCTGAGGTCACCATCGCTTCTTTTAGTGAATCCCATATTTTTTTTTCTTTGACGGCGTGAGAGTGAAGACGAAATAAGGAAAAAAAAAGACAGTGAGAACGGATATATGTCTACGAGACATGACAAGGTTAACGTCTTGATATTTCTTCGTTACATTGTGATGAGGTCCTAATATTACCTCACTCATTGAACTCATTTGGCTGATCAAGATGCTTGACTGAATTGATCATTATACTCATTTTATTAATTGTTAAAAAAAATTGTCCGGGTCATATAACAATTTGTTATTTCCTATCCAATTTAAATCCAGAATATAATTTTCACATCGACTTGGGAAATTTGCCTTGGTTAGTGTTTAGCCAAAATATTTTCATTCATTCTGATTCAATTTTGCTGGTGTGCAAATTTGATTTTGGCGTTTTATTAATTGTTCGATGATATAGTATGTGTACCCTATAACATACATAGAGTATGTTATAGTTAAGCTTTCATTATTTCATATTTCATATAGTAAGGTCAGATGTGCAGAATCTGTGACAAAAAGAACAGCAATGACGCAATACACTCCGCCAGAATTTTGATAAAATATGCTGCTTTGTGCGGCATTCGCGCTGGAACCTCCAATATGAACATTTTAATGTGTTCTGGCGTCAATCTGAGTAATATGCAGAAGATTCGTAAAGAGTTAGATGATATATTGTCAACATCACGAGTGATCGTGAAGTTATGCCTCTATTCATCTTCGCACATGGCGTCTGGCTCCTGGCAGGAGCCTACTTCGAGCGCTTTGAAGAAGTGGTAATGCCTTGGTACATTGGGTAACTTCTGGAAAATACTATGTTTGCCATCAGGACTATGCACCATACGGCACAAGCAGAAAATTTCAGTCAAAGCTGTTAGAAAACATCAACCTTACATCCGGACACTAAACTTCTTAAACTGAAAATAAATGGATTATTACGTGGGTGGCGCAGTTGTGAGAGAGTAAAAATCTCTTTTTAATACCGAAGATTAACTGAAGGCAAGGATTATGAAGAAAATTTTAGTGACATGAGAGGCAGGACGTTCCGAAGTTTTCTAGATGACGGTGTTAAATTCAAATGATAATTTTGGTTAAATATTTGTTAGAATGTGTTGTGATTGTTATTCTAAATTTTGCGGGATTTACACGACAATATAGCCATCAAAACAGACACACACACACGCACGCACACACACACACACACACACACACACACACACACATATATATATATATATATGCATATACACACACACATTAACAAACCCAACCATATATATATGTATATATAAATATAATATATAAATATATGTATACATATATATATGCGTATATATATTAGTGCTAGCATTTACGTATTATTAAGATTCACCCATATATCTTTATAAATACACGCATATATATATATATATATATATATATATATATATATATATATATATACACGTACATAAAGATATATCCACATATAGATGTATACATAAGTTAAGGGAATTAATTTGAATAGATTGATCATTTTCCTCGGCTGTCAAATTTTGATATTTTTACTCTCATGTCGCTGAGGTATTCTTCATAACTCTCAAAATAATCCACCGTATGTACATTTTTTCCATGGAGAATTATTATACTTGCAGGAGTTATTCGCGCATCACGTCCATATGCTGCTCTAGCGAAACTAGTATGATGTGTGTGCGTGTTTGTTTGTGTGTGTATTTGTGTGTGTGTGTGTGCTTGTGTGTTACTGTGTGTGTGTGTTTTTGTGTGTGGTAATTGTGTTAAACACACTCATTGACGCACACACACGAAGATTAACGCCTCTGCGTGCGCCTGTCTCCTCCTGCTACACTCTTTTCTTTACAACACAAGTTTTGCCTACAGACTGGTTCTTTGAACTGAAGTAGTGGTTTATCACCTGTTTCTTCTTTAGGAAGAATTTTTTTTTCTAAAACCCTTTCCTTACGTAATCCTCTGTGTCGGGTGGGGCATGGGCATAATATACGGTCAAAATCATGATTATATTCTTTCCATAAATACTTGTTTTGTAGACTTATAAAGTAATATTCTGCTGATTAAACAAAGCCACACCATGTTCACAAATGAAAGGTAGCGTTATTTCACACACGCACACGCACACACATGCACACAGGCAGGCACTCATGTTTAATGGTAAAAATTTTAATTTTGGCAAACAGTTTTTTGGTCACAAAATATTCAATCTCATGATATAAAGACATCGTTAATAGAATTAATGAGGAGAGTTATGCCGATTTCAAAATTCTTGAAAACATCACAATAACTCTACTCATTTCATTGCTCCTCATTAATCATATATATGCGAGTACGTGTGTATGTGTGTATGGAAATAAAGTAGTGATGATTAATTAATCGCTAATTAAACAAATATAATAATCTCGTCCATATGTTAAAAAAGAATTAAAATAACTGAAGCAATATTATTAAAATAGAAAAATAAAAAATTCAAAACATTAACTATGAATATCACCAAACCTTGCTAACATTTTTTTTAATTATTTCACCACAAGCAAGTCAGTTTTACTGACACTGGGTCCCAGGGGGTTACACTAAGGAAATTGATGAGAAAGAGGAGCAGGTTATAGGGCGTGTCAGGAAGAGGGTAAAAGAAGGATGAGAATACTAGTGTGATGGGTGTGCAGTGGATGGATAAAAGAGAAAGGATGCGAATCAGTGAGATATTAGATTACCTTACATATAAATTCTTAGAGATCGCAGCTGTCGGGGAAGCAAGTATGCGAAAGGGAGTTTCACAGGCGAAACGTGCCATATAAGAAGCTGTTAGAGTAGAATTTGCGTTTAATTTTATCGGTTTCACTGTAAAAGGGTTGGACCTAGTTCTAGTCTAGTAGTTCGAGTAATTTCATACATAGGGGGCAACGTTGACCTAAGTTCCTTAGAGCAGAAGCTTGAAAACATTTGTAGAAGAGACACAGGGAGCCACATCAGGCCGGTGAGAGAGCGACTGCAGCCAAGCTGCCAAGTCGTGATCAGTCACATTACAGTTTCTCCGTTGGATATTGTCAAGAACCCTGAAGTGTATTGCAGGGCCACCCGACCAGATGTGTCAGCAGTATTCAGAACAAAACCAGATGGTAGATTTATATATTTTCAGGATAGATTCAGACGGTAGAAACTTCCTGAAACTATTTAATAAACAAACTTTCTTAGCTGCGAATTTAGATATGGATTCGATATATTCATTCCACTTGAGGTCTGCTGAGAGAGTTAGGCCAATGAGGTGCAGTGTTTTGCTTTCATGGACGCTATCCTGATCCATGGCAATGGGGGATAGGAGCGGTTTTCTATGATGATTAACATATAGCAGCTTCGTTTTGGAAGCATAAAAATTTACAAGCCATTTCTTACCCCAATCCACCACAGATTGGAGGATCTTTTCAAGCTCAGCAGCCAAGTTCGGTTTGTATGCCTCAGCAGACTTTTGATCGAGGCAACAGTAGGTGGTGTCGTCAGCGTTTATGCCTACTTGTGATGTGATTACATCGGGGAGATCGTCAATGAAGGTCAGGAAAAGCGTAGGACCTAGAACAGAATCGTCACTGACACCCGCGTTCGTGTGATAGTGTCGGGAGGCATGTCAATACCAATGTTTAATACTACCATCACTGTGTGATTTGAATGGAATGACTAGATTAGGTCAAACAATTTAGGAAAATAAAATATACCTACTACATTAGATCAACTTTTCTCATCCGGGAGAAGGTAATGCACTTTTTTTTTACATTTTGTTTTTAATTTTAATATTATAAACACGCACAATATACTCTTTGTTATGGTAATATGGCAATATAGACATCTTACGTCTCACCAATCATGTTATTAAAGATATAACAAACAATGAGAATATATTTAGTGATATCTGTAAGGCGCCAGTGTGTAAACTTTAACTTACGTACCTCTAATCATTCGATGAAAAAACAGCAATGCCTGATGTTTAAAAGCCCCTAAGATTATAAAATCAAAGTTGTATCGTCAAAGTGTTTATGTCATTATTTAGAGGAACGAACAAAATATTTTAAATCATTTGGAAAAATGTTTTAATGCTTACTAACACGTTCGAAATTTTTGACAAACATAATGTTTATTTTTCTTCAAGGAGTGAAAAGATTTTTACAAGTGTTTACGACAACAGACGTAATATTAAACAATTCACTTTCTTACCGGTGAAAAAACATTCATCTGAAAATTCTTACAAAAATTAAGTAATGTTCGGATTTTGATGAAACTGTTTTACCTTCGAAATAATTAAATTTAAATTCCCCTTGTAATCTAACAGATATTTACCCGCATCTCCCGCTTTTGGAACTCCCGTCCATTTGTTTGCGTCTCTGATCGCTATAATCCACAAAAGTTTAAATGCACGTCCCTTGCCATCTTCGATCTATTTGACTGTCATCCAACTCTTCCCATTTCTTCGAAAAACATATAACTTGCTTTTTTTCTCTCACGCTGTAACATCCAGTCTTGCTTGGCGTGAAATCTTTATAAAAAACCTTTTTAAAAAACCGTTTGATGAAAATGCCTGGTTAAAATATTTTATTTAATATTTGTCTGTATTTATACGACGACCATGAATGAAAATGAATGCAAATGAAGAGGAAAATTAATTTTCTCTTTGAATATCTAGGATGAGAAGACATCATTATTTTAACAGTTTACATTCAAAATATTGTTCTCATTTTTGTTGCTGTTTAAACCGCAGTGCAATTCTGCATTATTCACGTTCAGCTTACATGAAATTCTGAACTGAACCCATTCTCTAATTTCTGGGATTAGACAGTGCTCTTTCTAATTTTCATGTCTACTAATAACTTGCTGATTTCTTATTTTCAACTGGTAAAAACGGATAGAATTTAATGAATATTTACATGGCATACATGTGTGGTTTTTGTTCCTCGAAAGAACATGGCGATTGCTTCGATATCAATGATGAAGAATTGTTTCACGTGTTTTCTTTTGAAGAAACATATTGCAGAATGAAATATAACTGATGTGACAGTCTGTTTATTTAAATTCAATCTGTGATACATGCTTGGATGATCATGTGTCTAAAGATACATGACTGACTGAATAGAATATTTTCAAGCAGTAGCTTGTCATTACTTTTTGCTCTAGACTCGTTGCCAGCCAAATCTATAGAATTTAATCTGTCCTGCTATATAACATATAAACTGTGGGATACAAGACGAGTTATACCGTTCCTTAAGTTATTTACGCGTAAGTGAATCCAGCGAATTCAATTTTAATTCTAACTTGGCTTTTCGACTTCTAGTTGCAAGCCGATATCTGCTTCTATGATGTGATAACTGATACCAAATATAAGGTATGCCAAAATTTTTCACGCGACATTCTTACATGAAAAGTAAATTATAGGCCGATATAACCGAAGAAAACAGTGTGTAGCAGACATTCAGAGATTCAAAATTCTTGCAGACCGTCATATTTATGATTGAACTTTATGTCCAGTGACCACCAAATAGTCCTCTTCGTGACACTAGTGGCAGCCTTAAATACGGGGTAAACATTTTGATAACTGCGAATTTTGGATTGCTGAAAGAAATGAGCGTACTTACCCGTCGAGGAACTGTTGTGAAAAAGGAAAATATGGTTGTCAGGTAGCCATTTTGTAATATCAAAGTCTCGCTTTTCGCGAGAATGGGTGAGTTGGGAGAAATTAAATAGAAAAGAATCTACATATGAGTAATTGTACTCAGTAGACTGTTGTAATCTGAACGTTGGGAGTACTTAATCTTTTTACAGATACGGCGTTTTGGCCGAACATGTAACCTTTGAAAGTTGTACCCGTCTTTGCTTCTACAACGAGGATAAATTCCAATTCCAATATGATTATAAATTGATTGTAGTAAGTTCTTTTTTGTTGAAGAAAGAGAATTCCACTGCTATTTTCCTTGTTAACTTTGTCTGCACTTGTAACTCACGTACAAACACACACACATTCACACACGCACACACACACAAAAAAAATTTAATAATTAAAAAGTATTCTAATACCTCCGTTAAATGAAGCTATTATTTACTACTAGATAATGTCCAATTTGAATAAAAAGTAACATTCCACCAGCGAACACACGGCTGGTTCATACGAAATTGCTATTAATACAAAATTTAGGTATTGCCGTAAACGAAACAAGCATTTGTCAACTGCTAGCAGAAATAAAACTATTATCTCTCTGAAAGTCAGTTTAACGAAAGTTAGGTTTGACAGCTAATTAAACCATTAATAACTATGCATACAGGCTACGGCCACATCGCGTTGAAACACTAGATATCGTCCGTTCAACGATGCTAAGCAACGTTTATCCTGGTCAGTACTTAGATGGGTGACCGCTTGGGAATACAAGTTGCTGTAAGTTTGGATGTGTGAATTTTTTTCGTTCCGAATGGAAATCCACATCACTACAAACCTTATTTTCACAGTGCAACATTTTTCATGGTGCCATTCATTATTTAATTAAACTTAAACCCGAACAGGTACTACAAATGCGGGTCAGAATTAACTAAGAAACTACAGTCATGAAATGTGATTCCACGATCTTCAAAATAACCAATCGGCCTTGTCGGCAAATTTAAGTTTTCGTCACACCTTACACTGACGTCGATTGGTGAGATGGAATTGGTAACATATGTGAAAAGTGAAAATCCTGGTTGGATACGTCAAAAGATTTTGGAGAATAAATGTCTTCATAGTTGCAGGAAAACTAAGAATGGTGCATCATAGGCTAATATAATAGTATCACAAAAGATTTTCTTGTGGATAATTGTGGTAATTAAAGATATATCTATCTTATCCTTGAAATGTTTAATATGGAAAAAGTTTAAACCAAATCCTAAGATGTATTTGTAATGGGTGCATTTGTATATTTTCAGCGCGCTTTCGAGTGAGTGGAAAATTAATCAAGTTGAACATTTTTTACTATAAGTCAACTACAAGAAATCCTCGTGGAACAACGAATGAACCAATATCAATATTTAGTTGTCTCCCCACTTTTAATATGAGCAATTCTTGCATTCACATACGCGCAAATAAACCTGGTAAAGGTATTAATCCGTCTCTTTCCTCCAGTTATGGGATAAATAACAGGACAGATTCGGTTCTATAGCCTTGTCTGCCAACCAGTCTACCGCAGAAAGTAATGGCAAACTACTGCGGAATAATTTTTTACCCTGTCAGTCATATATCTTTCGAGACATGATCGCCCAATCGTGTATCATGTATAGCTCTTAACTCGCTGAATCTGAGCCATATAGCTCAGGCAATGTTTTCCCAAGACGAGATTATCTTCTTTCGTGGAGCCTCGTCTGGTTTTCTCTCTGCCCGATGGCAGAGTCCAACAATGTCAGAATTGCTTCTGATCAACATTAATCGCTACACAGCAATATCACTGCATGAACCAATATGAAATGTTGGTAAATTGACAAAAGCAATAGATGCATTCAAATACAGTCAACAGGATTGTTTTGTAGAAGAGAATTAAAATAGGTAAATTAGCAAGAATAAATTGTAATTGGATACGATGAATTATTTTCTGCGAATTAATTAATGCTTACGTCATTCTCATATTTGCAGGGCGAATTCTATTTCATATTTATATTTAGGATTTATTTTCAGGATAAATCCAAAGACAAGTCTGTTATTTCTTTTTTTTATTAGCTGCAAAGCAGATATCGCAACAACACCTACGGATGTCTTAAAAACTAGAGGAATCACGAAATGTACTCTTTCAAAAAATAATTTTCAGGAAACTTTCTTTTTTAATATATTGTTATCGTGTCTGTCCATTTATAACATTTCATCTCACATTTATAAAAATAAATATGCCTTACCTAGAATATCTGACGTTGTCATCACTGACTCTTCTGAAATCGGAATTATGTTCCAGATACAAATATTTCAGCACGAGAATGAAAGTATTTTTTTCGAAAATGTGCAAGTCTCATCTGATGCTGAGATAATTTTAGTAAATATATCTTTCAAAATGGTATATCAATGTAAGAGTACGATGGATAATTTGTCGTCTAAATTATTTAAAAATGAGAGTAACACTGACGTCTTAATTTAAAAATGTATTTACCAAATTAATGTAAAAATTATTAAATATTAAAGAGTAAATTTATTCAATAAAATCAGCATTGTCTTTAACCACGAACTATAAACGACATTGGCATCGACTGGATGGTCAGGTTATGCTGGCAAATGCTGTCATATTCCTTGCATTCAGTTCATCTTTGTTAGTACAAAAACATTTGTAAGCCTCTCGCTCATCTGCGCCTCATGTTATTACAGGCTGTTTTGTTAGGAGAACATATGCAGGGGGTGATCAAGCAGAAATTGTTTGACAGACATGATTGGTTTCTTTTGCTCGTGTGGTGCGGGGCCTGTATCCAGAAATAGGACCTTCCCAGAGCAGCACTATCACCGCAAGACGCTTAATGTCGGCATCGCTGTGGGGTCTTACACCGTGTGCGTAGAATTATAGAGGCATAATATCGACGTCAGTAACTATCACTCAAAGCCACTTTGTAATTATTATTAGACTCATTCAAATATTTCTGAATTCATTGCACTCTTGTTAAATTGACACCTAAACACTCTGAAATAATCTTATTGGAGATTCCAGCATGACGATTCCAAATTTCCGGCGAAGTGAATAGAGTCATGGTGAAGTTTATTTTCACAGACGGTTCACAAGTGACTCTACTATAATGTGCAGTCAACAAAATAAAAACAAAGCACATCGCTATAAGATATATTATGTAATGCCGATATATTCATTTATCCAGTAATAAATAATTTTATACTATGCGATTTCTGTTTTATCTATTTTCTAATATTTGCAGCGTAACAAATCTTTATGAAGAGCAGTTCAAAATGCAATATATATATATATATATATATATATATTAACGTATGTACTTTTGTAAATATGCACATATGTATGTATGTATGTCTGGCTGTAAGTTCCTGTTTATGTATGTATGTTGTTACGAATGCAGATCAACACACACACACACACACACACACACACACACACACACACACACACACACACACACACACACACACGAAGCTTATATTCCGCTAGGCATCAGAGAGAATGTAACGTATGAGCATATAAACAGTTTGGGAGTAGCAGGGCAGAAGTTAAACTGACCCAAATATCCACCTATTAACACATATCTAGACAAAAGCCAGAGATGAAATGTCAAGAACCAGCAGTAGCCAAAATTCGTGCACAAAATAGGAATCACCAGGTACTCAGGAAATTCAGTCTGCTTCGGGATAGATTTCGACTGATCAGGTCTCGATATTTCTACGCTGAAGCTCTGAGTGCCTATCAATGAATGAGGGCGCTCATTTTTATGATGATGTAACTCAAACAAATCAGTCGTAGCAAATCCGGATAAAAATCATGAGAGTTTATGATTTATTATTTAAATTGATAAGAAGATTTAAATGAGAGATTGTAGAATTCTAAGAATGAGAAATATTGTAATAGACCGAATCAATGATCAGATCAGAAAAATATCCACACAGATTTGAGAGAATATAACGTTCAGTTGGAGAAACGAAAGTGAAGAAAATTGCAGAAAGGATTTTTGCAGAGAATATAACGTTCAGTTGAAGAAACGAAAGTGAAACAAATTGCAGATAAGTTTGCTGCAGTTGGGCAGCATTCGATCCCAAATATATTTAGAAAAGAGAGAAGAAATAAGAAAAAAAATAGAGAGAGAGAAATAAAAGAAAGAGAAAAAGAGAACTGAATAGATAAAGATAAGTCAATATATATTTTGCCTCTGTGTCATAATTAAATGTATACATCCACCAACAATATTTTATTGCAAAAATCTTTTCTCACACGATCAATAATATTGTGTATATCCTATCCCATTTTTGTGTTACGTGTTGATCTACTGCATACGTCTTAATCGTCAGATTTCGTCGTAATTCATTATATTCGACAAGTTTTGGTCTTCCAGCAGAGATTTTGAGATTTAATCCCAGTTGTTTGTTCATTGGACATTCTCACTCAAACGTTTCTTTTAGTGTTTAATGTATTAAAAATAATATTAAATACATTTCGCTTTGTGTTCATCCCTTGGATTGTAGGTCAGTTCATGTGTTCATAAAGAATCGACCTGGGAAAGATTATATTCGATCATCCTGACTGAATAATAGCCCTATCTACTATCTTTATTATATTTTTCATGTCCATTCTATACGATCTAAGAGGGATAAATCGCATACATCCAATGATGTGTGGGATGTAAATGTCCCCAATTATAAAAGTGATTGTCGATAAGGAGGTCATATTAAAAATGTGGGCTCGTGCTGAGATTTGTAATACTTCTTAAACCAAAATAACACTATAACAGACTACAACATGGTGAACAAGAAGAAAGAAAAGAAATGGCGAATGTAGAGGTGTTTATAAGAGAGCCTACTCCGGAAAAATTGGGACAGTTAAAAAATATGAAATCTATGAAATAGTGGAAATGCTGAGTTCGAGAAAGAGACATTAGAAGAGTTCCCAAAAGAGGAAACATGGATGTCAAACGCCAAGGTAGAACAGGAGAAAGCCAGAATATTATCCAGGGCCGAGATAGAAAGTGCTTGTATTAAACAAGAAACGAGAATACGTGAGTTAGAAATCAAGCAGGCAAATGAAGAAGAAAAATTTGAAATCACTAAACAAGTACACCTTATGTCCATATTTGTGGAAAGGAAAGTAGAAGAGTATATCGATCACTTCGAGAGAACGGCTACAATTATGAGATGGCCAAGACGACACTGGGCGATGCTATTGCAGCGAGTATTAACAGGTAAAGCGCAGAAAGCATATGCAACGCTGTCGACTGGAGAATGTGCCGACTATAAGATAGTGAAGGCTGCTATATTAAAGGCGTGCGAGCTTGTGCCGGAAGCCTATAGAAAAAATATTGTTTATAAGAATTTTGAAAGTCAGATCTATGAGGAATATATTAAACAGAAGGAAATCTATCTAGACAGGTAGTGTCAGGCAAAGAAGATAACCAAGGATGAACTGAAAAACCTGATAATGGAGCATGATATTCAGAACAAACTGCCTGAATAGCTGAGATCATATCTAAGCGAAAAGAAGATAAAGTTAAATTACGACTTAGCCATTTTACCCGATGAGTATAATATGTTACACCCATGATACGCCATTCAGAACAGATATGCGGTAATGAGGAACCCAACCGCGTCGGAAGCACCAGAGATAGTGCGTTATATATGCAGAAATACAGGGCATATTGCCACGAATTTTAGGAATCCCACGGATACTGCGGTGAATGAAAAACCCCAAGGAGCAGCAATCACGAAGAAAAAAGATAAGGGTTACTGGCCTTACATTGCAAAGGGACAGACTTCTAATGGAAGCGGAAAATATGTTAAGACCCTGAAAATTATAAGGGACACAGGAGCTTCTCAGTCATTAGCAAGGCGAGGAGATGTACCGGAACATGAGATACAGGATGGGAAGGATAAAGACGATTATCGGCATAGGAGGCTAACCTATGAAAACCGAAATATGGAAGATTAGACCTAAGTCTAGAAAGAAAACCGGAGAAGTGGAAGTCAGACTGCTCAATTCGATACAAATGAAGGGAATTTCACTATTGATAGGGAATGATACAGGTAAAAAACAGGCAGATACTGAACCCAGGAAAATACCAGAGCATCGTACGAAAAGGAGGTACCATGAAACGAGTTTGTTGCAAAGATATGCATATATATCTATGAATATATGTGCATGTATACGTATGCATGCATGTGTATGAATTTATATATCTATGTACGTATGTGTATATATATGCGTATGTGTGCGTGTGGCTTATCCATTATTTTTTTCTTGAAATCACATTCTACTGCAACAGCTTTATTCTCGCACATCCCGCCTGTGGAACTCCTTTCGTTATACTTGTTTCCCTGATAGCTACAGAGTTTAAATCCAACGTCAATTCATATCTTATCCTCTTGACTCCCATACTTCTCTTATCTTTTCCCCAACATTAACTGAATCTCATGCAACTATATTCGCATCAGTATTCCTATCCGTCTTTTGGTCATTATCTGACACTCTCTGTAACCAAATCCTCTTTATTAATTCAAACAATTAAAAAGTGTTGGCAGCAAATTGTCTGAAATATTGTTGAATCGAGTGAAGTAGTGAAACGTTCCTGCTCCGGACTTGTTCTTTACGTTATATTGGTTCAATAAATACCATTTACGTACGGCGATAATGACCTATTTATATGTTTCAGTACTTCTAGTAAAGTAATTAATGTCAGAAGAATATCTGTGAAAATAAAACTTGATTATAGATATCTTTAGCTCATACAGACTAGGGTATGTAGTGATTAATAGACGCTTTTAGAAGTGCTTACCCTACTTTAGAAGTTTGGGAAGTGTTCTGACAGAGGACGGCACAATTATTACTTGGATCCGAAGGCGCATTTGCATGGCTATGGAAGAAAGTCAAAAGCTAAGCAGAGTATGAAGGGAGGGGAAAATTTTATTGGAAACCAAAATTTTTTTATGTTATATCTATACACGTATAAAACAGATAATGTTGAACAATCCCCTCAAATATAAAGGAAAAACTTTTAAAAAAATGTTTTTACATAAGGATGCTGAGGATACCATGGAGTGAACATATGAGCAATGTGAAGGTTTTCGGGAGGATACAAATGAAATTAACATTATATCTATGATCAGAAAGATACAGCTGACGTTTCTCTGATACGTAATGAGGAAAGAGGGCTTGGAGTCGAATATTAACAGTGCGTATATAGAGGAAGAGAGACAGGGGAATGAAGCATGAGACATACTTGATGAGCTTGAGTAAGTGGATGGTACAGTGGAGTTTGAGAGAGCTGCAAATGAAAAATTCTTAAGAGCGACAAGTAATATGGCAAAAATTCCATGATCGCCAACTTCCTGAAAATGCACAGCTCAGAAGGAGAAATATCGAATGAAATCTTTGGTTATGCACAAAGCTAGGCTTACATTGAGCCAAATGTCTTTGCATGCAATTTTATATGCATGGCCTTTCACTAAAAGCGATCAACTTGCGAGAATTAGGTGGAAAACTGACTACATAGAAAGCATGGGATTTCAAAAGTGTCTAAAGTTAACGTGAACAATGTTTGGGACTTCATGTCAATATTATATGAAATATTTGTGTGTCTGTCACGATCGTTTGAAGCAATTTGAGCGCTTCTATTAAAGAGACTGAGTTGAATATTTGGAATCCAATGGTGAAGGCATGTTATCGTGACAGAGTTATGTCCACACTATTGCAAGCCCTGACACATTTGTTATAAAATATGCAAATCAGATGACTAGCTTACGATATAAGCACACGATCAGAAAATATACATAACGTCAACTGTCTGTCTCGCGCCTGACAACTTTGGCTCACAAGTTTTACAAGTTTATCCGGTTTAGAAATGTTTAAAAGATGACTATATCTTACAATGATATCTTGAAATGAGTGATATAGACACGATAATTGAATGGATGTGGAAGTGTGTATGTAAGAATGTGTGTGTGTGTATTTAGAATGATAAACTTTATTTTAAATAGTGTTTGTGTTAAATGAGAACACGGATTTTGCAGATTGAAATAAAAATCTATCAATATCGGAATTCTGTACACGATATGTGCAACATGAGAGTAACATAAACTAATAACGTGAATAGGTTTTTACCTGTGAGAAAATAACTTCTGACCAGTAGACCTAAATTTATTACACGAAGGAATCGTCTATAATATTAAAGACTATATATATATATATATATATATATATATATATATATATATATATATACTGAACGCGTCATTTTAATGACAAAATGAGTTTGTCTTTATGAAGGTCATATTGCTCAGGATAACATCTACTGTGCTCTCTATACAGATATAACACTTAAATTTTATATTAAATACATCTTGTTGGATAATACTCGCCGTGTGCGGACCTGCCACACACACACACATACAGACACACACACACACGCGTACAACATATATATATATATATATATATATATATATATATATATATATATATATATATGCATGTGTTCGTGTGAGCGTGTGTATACACGCAGCCCTCTGTGAGTGTGTATGTGTGGGTGTGTCTGTGTGTGTATTAATGATCAGAAATATTTCGGGGTCGTGTAGAATGATGAGATAAATCTAACATCTTTATAAAAGCTTCGTCAGAGATCAAGAGGTAACAGACGAGACGATAGTTCTGTATTTGATTCTATTTTCTCTGAAACTAATCGTTAATAAGAGAGAAAAAATATTACATAAATACACGTTTCGTATTTGTTCTTTAAGACAAACACAGACACACACACACTCACACACACAGACACACACACAAACATACATGCACACACACACACACATACATATATATATATATATATATATATATATATATATATATATAATTATTTTGTTTTGGATCAAAGTTAAATTAGACCAGAACCTAATTATATTAAAAAGTTTCAATGCAATTATGTTGAAAAAAAAATTGAACATTTTTTCATTTGGTGACTACTTATAAATGAGTACTATTTCAAACAAATCTTCATTGAATTTAGATTTGTCTGTCATGTAATTTCTGAAAACAATGATTTCGCATAATTTCATACTTGTTTTGTTGTTTCGAGTTGTTGAGCGTCAGTGTGAAAAAAAATATTTGTTTTATTTCATGTAGTTTGCTCTGGTGTGTCTGGTTCCTTCAATCTAATTGGTATTATTGGATTTATTTTTAAACATATCGCTTTTTTTAGTTTGTTCTCTCATCAATGTAGATTTCTTCTATGTATTAAAATTATCTTTGACTATTGCATTTTTATTGGTCATTGTCGATTTCTGATTTTATTTGAAAATACATTTTAATCTCTTTATTTCACATTGGAAAAACCTTATACATTCATTATGCACTAGGTTTGTTATGCATACCAGTGAGATGTTTTATATTATAACTCTATTCCTGGTAAATTGTTTGTTTTTAAACCCTACTCAAACAAAAGTTATACGTAATTTCTATTTTATGATTTTGCTTTAATGTTATCATTCTTTGAAATTCTTTATTCTCCAATCTGATGATATTTTTGGAAGCATTATAAAGTCGTAAAATACCTAAGAAATCTAAGTTTATTTCTTTTTCATTTTATTCCGACATTATTTTTATGTCTCCTTCCTGACAGAAGGCACATTTTATTCCTTAGGTCACTAGATTTCAAAACCAAAAAACATTAATTTTATTATCTGAAAAAAAAAAGATATGTGAACAAAAACCCGGCTACAAAGTAAATATAACGTTCCAGAATGCGTTTCGTTCAAAAATAAACTCATTAATAATATATTTGTTTTAATTTCGGGTACGAAAATACGATGCATATGCCTTAGGTGATACACGATTAGGCGATTGTTATCTCGGAAATGATATGACTTACTGCGCAGAAGATATACCCGCGGTAGATTGACATAAATTTATGCGGTAAACTGGTTGCCAAACAATGTTAAAGAATCCAATCTCTTCTATAAGTTTACCCATCACTGGAGGGAAGAGACGAATTAATACCATTCCCAAGATATTTGCGTGTAAGTAAATGCAAGGAATTCAATTGTAATTCGAACTTGTTTATTCATTTTTTGTTTCAGGAATATCCACGGCAACACGACGTACATAAGTCTTTACAAATATATAGCTAATGACCATATATAATAGTTCTCTCTGTCTCTCACTCTCTCTCTGTCTCCCTCTCACTCTATCTCGCTATATATATATATATATATATATATATATATATATATATATATATATATATATAAATCGATGTAGTTCCTGTGTGAAATCAAAATTTAAGATTGATATGTAATTCAGTGGTGTTAAATAAATTAAACTATTTCTTGGTTCTATTTTTTTAACAATAATTAACATGAGCAAATAGTTAGCAATGGTGACCTATCCCCTGTCACCTCCACAAAGAATTTTTTCTCCCTTGTAGCGATTTTGTTTGCGTGAGTAATTTATTGCCTTTTAAAACAGTCTACTATACAACAATTCACACATACGAGAAAAGAATTTCTAATTGGCATTTTAAAATCATGTGATGCGTTGGAATGTGTGTTGTTTTTTCTTAATTAAGAAATTTAATAATTCTGAAAGAGAGTTATCTACAGATATATTCAATTCACTCTTACTAAATTAGGTTTTAATGCATTTCACACTACATGCTTATCATTTATCGCTACCACCACTCATATCTCAAAATGGTGTAATGTCTAGCAAGATTTTCTTGGTAGAATCATTAAAATTGCGTAGTGACTTCGATCCTCAATGAGTGTCCCATATTTCCGCATTGTGCCACATGTAAGCCGCGCTAAATCATTTCTTTTGACCACTGGGGTGTATATTTCTAGTGTCAAACTTCTTATGCTTTTTATCGAAATTTGTTTCAATTATCTCTCTTAAAGAACAGAACTAAGTTTTCTGTTTAGCTCAATTGGGTAAAACCAATGAATAACGTCAACCAACGTTTGTCATTGGGATATCAGTGAATGAAATTGTGACTGAGCTCATAGTATATTTTTTATTGTTTCCTTTTTTTCTGATACTGTATTACTGGTTTCCATCGTGTATTCATATATTTGCTTGGCCGGCTTGGGAGATTTTTGAGTCCTAACAGTGGCACAGATTCCTTAAGATTTCGCATTTTCCAGTGCTGTTGTTTGTCTATAATTTCGACCTCATCACACATTAGACAGTAATCCCAGTTTTCCTCCATATATGGTCGGTCACCCATGATTTTATATTTCCCCTCATTTTACCGCTTTACGGTTTTCCTGAACAGTTGTCTCAAAGTTGTTGCTTTTTCTTCTTTATATTTCTCACCACAGCTGCATCGGATGACGTACACACATTCCTTAATCTGCAATGTGTCTAAATCATTTTGAAGGTAGTTCTGATATTATATGGACCACAGGTCTTATGTAACTTTTTTGATAATGCCTTCAATCAACACGTTGAACTAAAACGATCTAAGACTGTTGATGAAAGTGTTCTGATTGAAATTCAGACGCATATCAGTTTAAGAAATCCGGTGGGTAAAACGGCCAAAATATCCTGACTATAACAATACAGATGAAGACAAGTCCTAACAATGTAAATAGTGTAAATAAATTTAATGTTATTTATTAAAATAAAGAATGATAAACATTATCTAATAGTTTTTAATGGTAACTGACAAAATTTTGACCTTTTCATGGTAGAAAATCTGTCAATGTAATCTATTTTATACATCATTTTATATCCATTAAATTTATAATTACCTGCATAAGGATTGCAGACTCATAGATTTTTGGACTGCGAATATGCAAATGAAAAAGTATAACACACGAACGTAATAACCACAGAAATCTAGAAAGTATAATTTAGCGGTAGATATATTTTCTATATATACATGAGTATTTAATTTTGGTCTCTGCAAGCCGGTTCACGAAGTTGGAATTAATTTACTACATTTAACTGAATTGCAGAATAACGAAGAGCGCCATCTTGAAAAGTGTTTTAATTCATATTACGTCTTGCTGCAGCATTCTGTTGCAAGTGGCCTTCCAGCAAGTTGATTTGGAAGGAAAAAGCACGCAATAATATTTTTTATTGGTGTTTTCTATAAATTTCGATTCCATCGGGTTCAATGTACATTTCTCACGCAGTTCGCATTATTTCTTAATGCCGCTAAGTTTGCCTTCTGCACGTGCTGGAAATTTCAAAATATGTCTTTGAAAATCAAAGAACAATGGACGATATTTTGCATAAAGCAGCGACATAGAGTCGTGATTATTATATGGCTTACGTATAAAAGGACAAAAGTTTCGTCTAATCTTTTCAAACTTGACGGCATTCCGTGCCATTATCTATGCATCCTTTTGTTAGCTTCTTGTCGTGAGGAGAGACAAAAGTTTAATCTTCTATTCATACACAAATTTTATTTTGTCGATCTCCTTTTGCGTGCACAACTCATTTGCTCCGCAAGAATTTATTGCATACAATAATTATATGTACTTTATTATTATTATTATTATTATTATTATTATTATTATTATTATTATTATTATTATTATTATCATTATCATTATTATTATTATTTTGAACGTTCTAGACACATTTACACCTACACAAGGAAATTTTTGTTTAAATTTATATACGTGCAAAAATATTTCGTAAGTATATTTGAAAATATCTGTGACGTTACTGTGGACATTCAGAAATTTTAAATTTGGTCAGCTATTTTTGCTTTACTATTCTTTAATTAATAGTTAATTCTTCTAATAAATAACAAAAAATAGATCTATCAAATACCGGAGAAAAGCTGAAAACAGTCCAGAAACAGGAATAAACGATACATCAGTGTGTTCTAATATGACGATTAATTATACAAATGAGAGTAATAAAAGGAAGACATTTTTGTGATGGAGATGAACACAATTTAATGCATATATTCACGTTGGCGTTCACTCATGGATTCAGAAGTCATATCACCAATACCAAGTCAAGCATTCACGTTCGAGAATATTCATGGAGGTGGTTGGGCTCCGCGGGATCTAATTTTTCAAGAACGCTGCTCATAAAGAAATACTTCAGCAGCATTTGATACACACACACATATATATATATATATATATATATATATATATATATATATATATATATATATATATATATATGGGCGAAGCAGATAGATTTGGCGGTACAGTGGATATCGACTCGGAAAGACAAAGCTTAGAACCGAGGTTGAATTCCAGTTGAATACGTTGCATTCACTTACGTGCAAATACTCCCTAGAAATTATTAGTTCGTCTTTGCCTCCTCAAACTATGAGTTAATAATACGATAGATTATGTTCTATCGCCTTGGTTGTCCATCACTCGATCGCGGAATGTAATCTGCTCAGTCATTCATTTTTCTTTCGATACATGATCGCCTATGCGTGTATCACATATGGCGTTTAAACGAGTTAAGCAGACGGAAGCTCTCAGCACACACGGTCAATGAGATAATGTTGATGGCAATAGTAATAGTGGCAGTGAGGGTTATGATGATGGTGTTGATTCGTAGATAGACTCATTCAAATCTACCTGTGAATTTATATTAAGATCTATGTTAATCGTAAGCATTAATCTAAGAAAGGCCACCAAGATAAACAAAGATAGCGAAATCGAGAGACTGGGGTGTGCAAAATGCAAAAATTGGCCATGTGGTGAATTTAGACAATTGATTAATGACCCTGTCTTCTAGTACCAGTTATCAAATCACAGGATCGGATAAAGAATCTTATATAAGCAAAAATCTGAAATGACCAACCGAGCAGACAATAGACGTGAAAGCGCTGTAAACATGTTTAGAAATAAGATTTTATTTGTGAATTTACAAATTATTCACTTGGTAAGAAAATGAGGGATTCAGCTGGCAGATATCTAAATAGGAACCATAAGTTACCTTGCGTAGAAGAAAATTGAAATAATAAAAATTAATTAATGACCAAAGTGATTTTAACATATTAATCAGTCAAAGAGTACTGAAGGAATTGGCAGAGGTGGAAAACTACGGAAGACGGAGCAATTTTTTACGCCCTTGAATAGTGTCGGTGTGAGTTACTAATGAAAGAAGGAAGAAGTTTATGGAGCGCATTGATACCTGTGACTGCTACTCACGGAAATGAAAAAAAAATTCGAACGGATAATCAACAGACTTCAAAAGACAGATGACAAAGAAATGTTTATTAGAATTAGAGAAACCGTCGATTTCTCCAGACCTGTCATTCCTCCGCCGTTCTGGGTAAAAATCCATAAAATAGAGGGCCCGTAGTAGCCAGAAGAATTTCGGCCAAATCACCAGAGAAATGTGTTTCAGATGAGAGACCACGCCACTTAATATCATGTGACTTCCTGCCTAAAAACTCTCCGACTCCAACCCTCTGCCAAAATATACAGAACCAGCGCAAGTGTTATTTTTCAACTTAAGACGGGGGTAGAGATGATAGATGTCTACATGAAAATAGAGAGAATTTGACAGTTGAAAGGACCAAGGCCTGTAATGAGAAAAGGAGATACAAACATTTTATGAAGTTATTTACTTCGAGTCTTAGAATCAAATAATATCACAACGTTGGAAAAGATAAGGTGTATAGATCGATCCAGCTGTGGGAATTAAATAATTTGAAGATCGACGAAGTGAAACGTCATCTGCGTAATATTTCATTCTAGTTTCAGCAACATGAAAATACGAACTATTTACTAAGCTATTGTTTATCATAATATTTCCCTTTTTTTTCTGACTAAAATCCACTTGATTGCCACTTAGCTCATGCAAATCAAACAAATATATTATAAGAAGTCTGTTTAATTGTATTTGATCTGCTGCAAATGAAAAACAACAGCTAATGTAAAATATAAATTACGTGTAAAAACATTACAAAAGTGAACCTATTAAACTATTACAGTTAGTAATTAGAAAACAGAATTCAACAGCTTTGGAAAACAAGAAGCAGAAAGGAGTAATTATAGAGTTTAGAGAGGTCCAGGGCACATTCCTTCAGGAAATGACCGTAATTCCATCACCTGTGCCCGCCATATTGGGGTAAAACTTTGATATTATCTTAGACAACAGAGAAGGAGTGCGGATACTCCCAACGAGTCAAATGTAGAGTTCGATGAGAATCTGCGAGCAAAGCACTTGAACTTGTTCACAGATGACGTGAGGAGCTCGAATTTATTGATTAAGGAAGGGATGGAAGATTTGTTGCTGTTCAGCAGACATTTGCAGATTCGCAAATAGTATTTCGAGTCGAATTTGCGGGCAGCCATAAGGTGCCTCATTCTCTCAGCAAACCACAAGTTAACGTCATTCAGAAACCACTTACACTCATTAAGAGCAGAGACAAATAGGCGACTATTGTATTCAGGCACATAACTTCGAAATAGCCGGAAGTGTGGCCAACCAGAGAGAATCAGGAAAAAGAACAAGTTTAGGGACGTAACATCCTGAACGGCATGAAATCATCAATGCCAGATTTGAGACAGGAAACATACATATATACATACATACATACATACATATACTGAAATAAGTCTTGGAAGTAAGCATTATCACAACACATCCAAATATATATATATATATATATATATATATATATATATATATATATATATATATAAGTCATCAATATACAAGCCTGTTGCGCTGTATCACAAATCGACACGTCCACTTGCTTCTGGCTGGGATCGGAACGCGAGCGATTTGGTGTTAGTCGGAGACACTACCCCATAAAACATAGGCGCCTGGAATCAGAGTAAAAAACTTTTAACCTGTTGTATTTTAGCAGTGTATACGCACGCCAACCACCGAAAGAACTCAATTCATTTCTGAAGAGTGATGCGTATATCGCAGAAGTGAAAATTGATTTTAGACCCTTCTTCTCTAGAGAGCTCAATCGTAATGGGAGCATAATATATTAGTCATTCACGTACAAGCCTGTTTCGCAGTATTACAGCTCATCAGTGTGGCTAGACATGATGGAAACTTGACCGATTTGGTGTCAGTCAATGTCTCTATCCCATAAACCATAGGCGCATGGAATCAGAGAAGGGAAATTTTAACGTGTTGTATATAAGCAGAGTATATACACGACAGTCACAAATGCCAGGATTTATATAAATATGTTAATTACAAAGCAAAAGAAAGTTTATATGGTGGAGATATCAGTCAGTTAAGTGCCATAAGTGATACACACTTGAGCGATAAGCTTTCAAAAGAAACATAATTGGAGAAAAGATATTCATGCAATATACTAGTTGGTAATCAAGGCTATAGAACTCAATCTGCCATGATACTGAACAGATTGCTTCAGGGAAAACACACATTAATTTTCCCGGTATTATTAGTGCGTAAGGATTGAAGTGTACTTTGAGCCAATATACACTGCATCACAACACACATCCGGGGAATATATCATGTCATCTAAAAGCCCGCTTTTAAAATCAGACTGGTTTGTATTAAGATGAATAATCTAACTTTCCTGTATTGCACAGAAACTTTGCTGGCCATAACTTTCATTAATGTGACAATATTTATAAAAAAGAACAATATTATATAAAGAAATTTATAATTCTAAAAATTAAAAATAATTTTATTACAATCTATATATTAAAACCTCAATTATCATGTTACGCTATTATTTTTCTTTTAATCTATTCCTAAAGAAAATATCGTATATTTATATAATACAAAGAATACGCGCTTAAGATAAGACACAGATTACAATGAAGTGGCGCACTTCGTCGCTGATTGCTCGCACAAGTGTGAAGACATTAGATATGTCATAGGATGGATTCACATAAACAATCACGAATACCCAGTGCAATCTAATGCATGTTTAAACAAACAATAATCTTCACAATCTTACATACAAAAATAATTTTAATGGACGTGATAAGTAACAGACCAATGGGAACTGACAGAAACAAAATTGAAAGTACCAAAGATAATGTCTGATTGTTTGTTTTCTTAATCTCTGACAAAGCTTTACTAAAAGATAAATTGGGATTGATATACGTTCCCTTATAATTTTTTTTTTAATCATTTCACCCCGAGCAAGGCAGAAACGCCACTGATGTGCAAGGGGTTACAAGATAAATTAGAAAAGAGTGAGGAGTAAAAGCTAGTTAGAAAGGAAGAATCTGAGAAAGCAGGTGCAATGACAGATACATAGGCGGAGAGAAAGTGAAGGTTATACATGGGAGGGGAGAGAGCTAGAGTCCACTGGTTAGTAGATGAGTATTAACTTTGCATTTAAATTTCTGGAGGTTATAGCCATCAGGAAAGCAAGAATACGGGAGTGAGTTCCACAGGCGGGAAGTGCGAGAGAGGAAGCTGCAGGAGTAGAATTGTCGTCTGCATTTGGCTAACCTGACTGTGAATGGGTGGGACCCAGTTGCCAGTCTGGTTACACGGGTAAACACCTGTTGGGGAGGCATCAGTGACTTAAGCTCATCCGAGCAGAAGCCATGAAAGTATTATTACAGTAAACGTTATATTTGAAAAGCGATGACACAAAAAACAAAAACAAAATAAGTGCGCAATATACAAAACCACAACGCGACACATACAAAAAAACACATACATGTACCGACTAATAGAGAGCTATATGCATACTCTCAAATAAAAACAATAATACACACACAAACATATCCACACACATATATACGTTCATAAAAAAACATATATATACATATAAATGCATATACATATATGTATGTCTCTCTCTCTCTCTATATATATATATACATATATATATATACTGACATAAGAACATATATACCAACAAATACACATTAATATATATATATATATATATATATATATATATATATATATGTCTACATGCGTACTGCTATATATGCAGGCACATATACATACACATTTATTTGCAAAACACTATATCAATATGCTTACTAGTACATAAAATCATATACACATCTGCATACATGCATTTATAATTAGGAAAGCACATGTACCCGAATATATATATATTCAAATATGAACGCAGGTAAAAACCAACAGAAAAATAAAACATGTATACAGAGAGTTACATGAAGGTTCTTATAAAAAATAACAGGAATCTTGCGAAAATTATACGTAAATAATAAAAAAAAAATTAATTCGGCAATCTACTCTATCATAAAAACATTTGAAATATTATCCAGATGCTAGATTTATAACTATGAGATATCAAACGGAAAATCTATGTCATATTAATACCACATATTTACACATCTTGACAGTCTATGTTAGATCAATTACTGAGAAATCTTTAATATATGTGCCAATCTATGTCAAATGAAATACCTAAGAAATAAGGATAAATAGCAATTTACATCAGTAAAAATAGTATACGTATACTCTTAATATTAATTTTTTTTATTGAAATGTAAAAAGTGAAATATGTTTAAAGCGAACAATAACAGTAAGTTCATTTTTCTGGTTTAACGGATTAATCTTGACTTTGAATCTGATGATTTCTAACTCCACATTAATATTCCGCACTTTCTGATCGACATAAATGATGCCCCTGATGTGATGAATCCCAAGTAGGCATCTGAGCTTATGACTCCACCATTTACTCCCGGATCAGTAAGAAATCTGGTGAGGCGTATAATCATAACCTCGCTGCTGATCTCGAGGGAAACATTCGCTCTGTGGTAGTCTATGAAATTGCTTGTGAATTTCACTGTTTCTAAAACTTAGCTGCGATCTGTCAGCTATCGAAGGCAGTTTCATGAGCATGGACCAAGCGAGTCTCCCTGAAATCAATATAATGCCCCTCTTCGGCCTCAATTTATCTTCTGACATCAAGTGATATCATTACATTGAATCAATAGCTAAATCCACAGAGAAGAAGGCTGAATCGAGGCAGGAAAAATTTTCCGCCTCAAACGATCATTCACATTTACAGATGAATCATCTGATTGTGCATAGAATACTGTTGGCATAACTGGTCAGTTGCCCCTGCTGTTCTCGACAGGCTCCGTAAAGGAAACTGTAATGTTATCGGTCCAGACCTGGCAGTTCGACTCCAGTCACTTTATCACAGGCGGGATGTGGCCTCACTCTGTCTCCTCTACATATATTTTCATGGCTTCTGCTCCTACGAAATTTGGACTCCGGTGCTCCCTGTACAAGAATTTACTCAAACAACCAGATTGATAACAAGTTTTAACAATTTCACAGTTATACCTACCATATGCAGCCGACAAATCTTCGCCAGCGTCTTCTTTTCTCGAACTTCCCACATGTAGATCTCCTTTCTGTATATTTGCTTAACTGACGACTACATACAAGAGGAATTTAAATGCAATATATTTTCCATCTCTTAACCACTTGACACTAATCTTTCTCTCATCCTTTCTACATGTATCTTCTTTGTTCTATAACTTCGCATCCCCCTCTTGTCATTTCCTAGACATCTCCTTGAACTTACTTGTCTCTTTCTATAATCTCCTGATCAGTATTCTGCGCGCACCCAAACTAATAATTTGCTACTAGTTTTTAGAGGAGCATGGTATGAGTTCCCCTGGAAAACAGCGACCAATCAAGATATCACAAGGGTTATTCGATGTTATAGATCGGGTATGCTCGGTTGTACATTCTACATACGGTCAAGACAGGGTATTTTTCGGAGGAAGAGAAGAAAACAAACCAATATATATATATATATATATATATATATATATATATATAAAACCTTTTATCATATTGTCTCGTCTTGCGACTTACTTTTCTTGCTCTTACTCTCCTTTGAACTTCTTTATTATATCTAATCTTTTGGTCTGATTCTTTTCTTTATTCTAATTTTCCTTAACTACACTTAACGAAATATTTTCAATAGGGTGATTAAAATGACTTAGAAAATTTACAAAAAAATAAAAAAAATAAAAAAAACTCCGAAAATGCGGTAAGAATTCTTTGGGATATCGATTCACTAATGAATTTCATTTAAAATGCAAAGGTAATAATATTTTTTTAAAAATTCTTAAAAATAAATTAATAGAAATATTTACATGTTAAATACTCGTTAAAAGTACATAATCGTGTGTAAATTTAAGTTAAAATTGGTTACTTTCCCCCACAAAAAATATTCTCAAAAGAAGAGATACGTTTAAAATCTAAGAGAAATTACAAATACTTAAAATTGCTAATAGTAAATTAATCAAAATAATTATTTACTCATTAAAAATCCTGGTTACATAAGTTAGTCCACAAAAAGATTAAAATAAACCGTTTGAAAAAACGAGTAAATAAGAAAAAAAAACACATTGCGAATAAAGAAAATGAAAAATTACGAAAAAGAATATTTTTACAATAAATCTGCTAAAAAGGTCCGTAAAACGCAATATATATATATATACTGGGTTAGGAAGCGACCGGTGTCTAAGCCGTACTGATGAGAAACAGATCTGTCTGCGGATGACTATAGTATTTACGCTCTCACACCCTGATTGAGCACTCTGAAAGAGTGGGAGGCTTTGAAAACAGTAGCTACTCCGGTATATACGCATTGCTCATTCGATAATGAATTGGATCACTCTATCTATTGGGCGTGTTTATACGCGCTAAAATGCCTGTCTTCTTCTGCTGGACGCTCGTGGCCTAGGGGTAGAATCGCCGACTGACGGTCGGGTTTCAATCCTGGGTTAGGAAGCGAACGGAGTCTAAGCCGTACTGATGAGTTGTAATACAGCGAAACAGATATGTCTGCGGATGACTATGAATACGTTAAATATATAGATATCGTTAAATATGCGATTTAAAAAAAGAAAAATTCCTCTGAAGCCTCTCGTCATCTATATATACAAAACATATATATATATATGCTTCTCCCATGGAACAGTTAACTCTACCAAAATAATTTATTTCGTGGTGTCCGAATAAGCGAATATATCTGGACGGAGTTTAGAGGACAGGGAATTTCAAATTTTCCCTAAATCGACTGGCATCTGCAAGTTCGTCGCGGACGATAACAGTGAATGAGATTCTGCAACCTTCTTACTCGGCTTTTCACCTGCTTTAACAAAGCAGACAGCTCTTCTTTCTTGGATGAGTTTATTACTCTGCAAATTATCAGCAATAATGAGCGTTGTCGCTTCAAACACATTGTCATGACGATAGTGCCCAGCCGTCAGAGCAGTTCTGCTCCCGCACAATATGTCTTGCAGCGATCCCCGTTCCGAATAAAATTGGTGAATCTATTTTTCCCCAAAATGAAAGTTGGATGCTCCTGGTAATACATCGTACACAATCTGTACCAGAAATTAAAGATTGGATGAAGTTGATATTCCAAAGATCTGACCACGACGCTTTTCGGCGAATAACACAATCACACCTGGTTCACGCTCCTTGCTGGCTGTAACCTGCTATTTTTGCCATGCGCTTTTTCTCCTTTCCCTCTTTTACTTTTTTTGTATCAGTTGTTGGCGATCCTTTACGGTGATTTTTCGGAATCTGTAGGAAGGGATCAGTCCCGGGCCTCCTCTTTCCTGTCTGACTGAACCCACTATTACTTTTGACATCAGGTTCTCTTCTGCGAGAGCTAGTTCCTTAGTTGCACTCCATCTTCTACCTGTATAAGGCGCAAGAACTTCTCGACCAGACCTCTGAATGCTAGCTGGATGGCGTTGGATTATGCATATAACGCAGCGTGCATAATCTCTGAGGTAATCATAAACATCTACGGAGGAAAATGCTAGCTCTTCTCTCCAATGTTTCCAAACACGAGATGGGAACGCTATAAATCCGGAGTGACCATAATGCACGAGATAGCACACAGTAATGTTATAGCCAGGTTTGAATCGTCCTGATGATCCAGACTTAGCTATTTTCATCAGCCACGAATGAAAATCAGTGCGTATAGCTTCGATAGTCGGTGTTACCTTCAGAGCATTGCAAGAGATTTTCCTTGACTTTTAACAGGTTTATCGGCCAACTTCGGTAAAGCTCTCCCCTCTATTGTGAAATAGTGTTTTACAACCCGGCCCTTTTTTAATAGCACTGACCTCCATTGAAATTTTCAAACTATACTTAATTACTAGCCATGTTACACGCATATTCTGGTGTAACATATTAAAAAAATTGTCTTTGTGATTTTGAATTAAATAACTCAAAAGGCTTACAAAATGTCTTATTTTGTACACAGATTTTAGTAGTAAAAATATTTTTTCACATAATGTAGTTTCATATCTGGCTGCGAAATAAGTGATGTTTCGTGATTAGGCTGAAGTCAATGATATACATATGTGTCTTATTATAATAACCATCTTCATACACATATATGGTCACCCATATATTTTCTTTTCAACGAGATCTATATCTGAAAATTCATGCGTTTCTTACCGTTATTCAGAACGGTCGGGACATGTAGAAATATCCACTTTGATTTAAAATCATGTGAGACATATATTACCAGAACAATTATACTCGATCTGGTAAATAATCAGCTTAAGGCTAAATTGCAAATATATACTTTTTTCAATGAATTATTCGTTTTGTGCCATCAAATCACGAACCTTTTAGTAAAAATAAAATGCCAGTTCATTAAATATACTATTCAGAAATAACTCTATAAACATAATGGAAAATTTTCTTTGCATAAACTTTTTACCCTCATTGAAATAGCTTTTACGAATTATTCGTTTCTTATTCTAAAAATGAAACTTATTTTCTATTATACACTTGCATAATCTTAATGTCAGAGAACATGAACAATGTCCGTTTGTATATCACAATGTAAAATTAATTACAGCCTGGTAAATTCCAATGCATAATACAATCTATAATAATGAGTTTCATTCCTTACATAAATAACATTCAAATCTTGTCTTTTAGAAACTTCTTCTCCAATTTAATATTTATCCATCTGTATTATTTTATATACATGATATATATATATATATATATATATATATATATATATATATATATATATATATATATATGAAATGTATGAGCACGATGCACAATAATTAACTTGGACTTTTTTCTGTATTAGCATATTATACTTGTATTAATTGTTGCTTTGCTAAGCATAGCTTACATGTAACACAAGACTTGTTGAACGCGAATTCGACTTTAACATGCGTTAATATAATTTATGGCGTTCCGAATTCAAGCCGAGACGACGCGACCATTGACCTTGCGAAAAACCTGTTAATATAAAGTCATCCAGACATTTTTATACTGAAAAAGAAATGATATGAAGTTATACTAAAAGAACCATATGTTTTCTAGAGAAAGTCTGTGAAGGTGAATCTAATCAAATTTTATTCATATGTAACATAATACTTTTGCGAATGGCATGTTTGACTGTAAATATATATTTTAATGACGTAAGAAAACAAACAAAATGAAGACTGTTAATATATATATATATATTGCCAAGATTATTTTCGTTAAAGAAAATACATAAAAAGGAATATTGCATTTCACTTTTCAAATAAATAAAAATAAATTAAAAATATAAATACTATATGTCTGCATACTCATGAGGAGAAAGACGTTGTCCCTAAAATATCAGTTTGCAGATTTTGAAGAGCGTTGTCCTGAAAATGAGAGTTTTTTTAAAACTGTCAAGAGTTTGCCTTGAAATAGATTCATACCCGGTAAACATTTCAATTTAAACATATATTTTGAGATTGTACTCTAAAAAAAAAACAAAACAAAAAAAAACCCCGAAAAAACAAGTACATTAAAAACATAGTTATCTAGATGGCTTAGATTACATATGTCTTGTTCATCATCTACTGCACAACATTTATGTCCACATTGACGACTTGGAGAAATATTAAATGACCTTGCATGCTTGCTACACTATGAAAATAATCCGCAAAAATCTTCAAATTCTCAAAGCCATCTTTAGCAAAATTAAAACCGACGCTAAACCAATATAATTCTCAGTGTTGAAAATGATTCAAAATGTTTATAACAGTAGTTTTTCCTATATATATATATATATATATATATATATATATATATATATAAGCTTTCTATTCAATACTGAACAGTACCAAGGCTCAGTGCAAAAGCCAAGAAATTAGGATAATAATGAGGGACTTAAATGCAAAGGTAGGTAAAGATAGAGAAGGAGACACGAAAGGCAACTTCGGACTAGGAGAGCGCAACGAAAGAGGAGAAAAATGGATCCAATGTTGCTCAGCCAATGACCAAGGTATTACTAACACCTGGTTCCAAGAATACCCACGAGGTTTATGGACATGAATAAGTACAGGAGGCGACACGAAGAACCAAATAGACTACGTAACTATAAACAAGAGATTCAGGAACGCAGTGGTCCAATGCAAAACATAACCAGGTGCCGACTGCGGAAATGACCACGTCCCAGTCATCTGCAAACTAAAAGAGAAACTCCGAAGCCTGAAGAAGAATACAATAACAGCGTGAGAAAGAAATATGAAGAAAAAATTGGAAAAGCGTACTCAAAATGGGATTCACTAAAAGAAGCGATGGTGACTTCAGCGAACAACATAGCCCCAAAGGAAAAGAGACGCAGAAGAAAAAAAAACGAGTGGATGACCAAATAGATTCTCCACATGATGCAAAGGAGACAAAAAATAACGCCAAGACACGGAGCAGAGTACAAGAAACTGCACAGGGAGATAATTAACAAATGCAGACAAGCCAAAGAGGAATGGCTCAACAACAAATGCGCAGAAGTAGAGAGACAGAGCATGAACAACAAAGCAGAGATGCATAAAGAGATAAGAGAACTGACAGGAAAAAAACCTGCTCCTCAACAGGATGCATAAAATCCAAGGAAGGAACAATCATATTAGAGAAAGAGGAAATACTCCAGCGATGGGAAGAATATATATAGTATCTCTTTTGCGACAAGAGAGAACAACCGAGAATAAACAAGGAGATAGATGGACAGGAAACTCGACAAAATACGACACAAATAATTGATGGAGATGCTAGGCAGCCTCGACAATTTCGGGAAAGACATAAGAATAATCAAGAATCTCTACTGGCAGCAAACGGCCTGCATACGGACAGGTAACGATCTCAGTAGATACACAAAGAGAGAAAAAGGCGTAAGACAAGGATGTGTCTTTCCACCGGAATTGTTCAACCTATATAGCGAGAATATTTTGAGGACCCTAGATGACACGCCAGGATTTGTTATTGGAGACCACATCCGGAACAACATAAGGTATGCGGACGATACAGTGCTGATTGCAGATACGGAAAGGAAACTACAAGACCTCATACAGAATGTTGCAGTGGAGAGTGACAAAAAGGGTTTACAAATAAACTTTAAGAAAACTGAGTGCATGGTCATCAGCAAAAGATACAACCCAAAATGCCCTGTACTGGTGGGAGATAACAGAATCAAGCAAGTACAAAACTTTAAGTACCTATGAAGTGTTCTAACAGAAGATGGAAAGTGCAACACGGAGATCCGAACGCGAATTGGCATGGCAAATGAGGCGTTCCAGAAGATGAGCAAAATACTAACACACAGGAAAATCTCAATAGAAACGAAGAAAAGATTGCTAGATTGCTACGTGATGTCAGTTCTTTAATACGGCTGTGAATGCTGGACAATATCATCGAAAATGAGGACAAAAATGGAAGCGGCCGAAATGTGATTCTACAGAACAATGCTACGGATATCGTGGACTGATGCATGCATGAGGTGTTGGAAAGAATGGCAACAAAAAGAAAATTGATGCTGAGCATCAAGCAGAGACAACTGAAGTTCCTGGGACACTTAATGAGGAAGGAGAGCCTGGATAACCTGATACTGACTGGTCAGATAGAAGGACGAAGAGACAGAAGAAGGCAGCTCATAACATAATTGCAGGGTCTGATCAGGTGGACGACGAAACGGGGGTTGCAAGGAACAACAAGATCAAACATACTAAGAGCCACAAGGGATAAGGAGACATGGAGATCCATGATCGCCTACGTCCTGAAGGGACAGGGCACGTAGAAGAAGAAGAATGTGAGGAATGTTCATTTTGAAGTTGCCACTTCTAAGGTCAAAAGATCTGTAAGTAGGTTTGTGTGGAATGTCTTTGACGAGGTCACTCCTGAGGTCAGTAAGTACTTGTAAGACAGGGAAGAAGGAAAGAGGACAGCATAGTAGCCATTCAACTTAAGTCAAGGGGAGACACTGGTTACTCTAGGCTGTCTGTACTTCTGTCTGACGATGCTTTTTGTCTCCGCTTTTTATATCCGCATTTTGAATTTCATGCTTGTATTTGATTCCGGGCTTCCCATTGGCTGATAATTAAAATTCGCGTAGGCTTTCGAAATAGAAATGTGATATTTGATTAATTTTTATTTTTCAACCGGAATATCTGCGCGAACTCGGATGCGCTGATGTGTTTTATTCATTTACTTTTTCGTCGGTATAGAGCCAACATCCGGTTCATCGCTTATGCTCAGTCGGTATCACCACATTCCTCCTATCCGAACAAAGTTCACCAGAACTGATTCCATTAGATTATTTCGCGCATGGGCCCAGTGTTTTTTCATCTTTTTTTTTGTCAAATGCTCAATATAGTAGGGTTAGTTAGCAATATGTCTGTGAAAAATAGAACAGTATGACGCAATTCACAAAATCAGTAATATTGAAATGACATGATTTTTTTTGTTGCCAATCTGTAGAAAGTGCACAGAATTTAGTTGAGTCTAATGGTCATTACATAGATACAGAATTAAAATATAACTGATACTCGTAATGAAAGAGACAAAAGATAAGTTAAATGTAATGTAGAAGTCACAAAATTCTTTCTCCGGAAAAGAATCATCTAAAAAAAAAGAAAAAAGTAATTTAATTATATTGATTAGAGACATCAGCATATTCTTATTCCGTAAGAATTGTAAAATCTATTTATAATGAATGGTATTCAATAGTCAATAGCTAATTCTGTCAATTCCTAGAAATCATGTCGGAACGAATTCTTCAGGTCATTTACCGACAGGGAAGAATTAAAATTTAATAGATATACAGATTAATTTTCTGTTTGGGTTTGGTCATATAATTTTGCATCAGCTATGTGTGGGTATCTTTAAATTTGTAAATATATAGTAAGAAGAAAACTATACCCATTGCATAAGTAGAGAAACGTCGATATTTCTGTGAGATATAAGCGTTATATTCAACGTTAAAAAAACTGAAATTTCAACCTGATTCAAAAATATGCATCAAACTGAGGTAAGAACATAAGCAAAGATATCACACTTAGCAAAATAAAATATTTTTTCTAAAAGAATATCACATGTACCCCGCTTGTATAGGTCCGGATTTATAGAAAATAGTCTATGATACGATATGTCTATGATATCACCCATATCATTGCGCTTGACTTGACTCGAGGTTTTAAACAGTAAAGCATTTAAAAGTAAAGCAGAATTGATGAAGATGATCAACAAACTCAACATATTATGATAAGACATTAGAATAATCAAGAACACATACTGGCATCAAACAGCCTACATACGAACAGGAAATGAATTCAACAGATAAACAAAAATAGAATGGGGTGTAAAGCATGACGTGTCATCTCCTTAGAGCTATTCAACCTGTACAGCGAAGCAATTCTTTGAAAACTGATTTGTTTTTGGCAGCCACAATCTTAAGATACGGAGATAACCCAGTGCTGCCAATAGACGCGGAAAGGAAGATGGACCAACTCCTACAGAATACAGAAAGGGAAGCCGAAAAGAAAGAGCTAAACATAAACGGGCATCAGTAAAAAGAGGAGAACAAAGCCAACTACCAGTAGAAGATAGTAAAATGAAGTAGATGCATGAATTTAAATACTTGGGAAGTTTTTTGACTGAGGACTAAATGTGCGGCTGTAAAACACGAAGACGTATTGGAATGGACAGGGACGCATTTCAAAATCTAAGCATAGAATTGAGAGACATGGAGAATTAGTCGGAAACAAAGGAAAGAATATTGGACTGTTATGTGACACCTATCTGCCTATATAACAACGAATACTGGACAATCTCGTCAAAAATGAAGAAGAGACTCAAAGCACCAGAAATGTGGTTCTACACAAATATTTTCAGGATCTCATGGACGAATATGTTAGCAACGACTAGATTTGGGAGAGGATACAGAAGAAAAGGAAACTTACTCTTATCACCAGGAATAGACAGCTGAAGTTTTTGAGATACGTAAAGAGAAGGGAGGTATTGGAGAATTTAATTCTCATGAGGATAGAGGGAAAGACAAACTATGGAAGGCAATACTGATATACTTAATGGACTTGCGCAAGTGTATTGCAGAGCAGTGATTCATAGAGCCATCTTGAACAACAAAAGGCTTTCTTCGGTGAACTTGGAGAAGTCTCTAACCTGCGTTTTTTTTTATTGAAGCGTCGTAATCCATTTTGGCAAGTTTATTCAAGATATCATTATTTGCATTTTGACGGGGAAATATTTTCGTCCTTGAGCCCAGTTCTGTCGCTAGCAATGTGGTACCACCGTCGACGAAGTCTGAACAAAATGTGTTATGTTACTTGCCTGGTATTATGAGTATTGTGATCGATGAAACATCGGAAGAAAGTCCATAGAAATGAGAAGATCCTTTCTTCCAGGATTGCATCCTGCTTTAATCATCAGCGTAATGTTAATATCAGGATGAAAAAGTGGCACCCTACCTCATCAGAATTTTGCAAATCGTGGGTAGGTCTTGCGTGCGTGTACTGAGTGAAAGGCGCCTATTTAATGTAGTACTTTGATGACGGTTAGACTTTAGAATATTGGTCTAAGCTGGATTGAACATTAGTATCCATGTCCAAATTTAGGCCAGTTTCGGCTTGTTTTACCTTTTGTATCTGCCTTCAAATATTACTGAGGTAGAGGATGTAAGTTCATTGGCCTCATTTATTTCTCCCCACTTTTTCCTTACCTTTATTGGGCCTCTCCCTTTTAGATATCTCGAAACATCAGCTTTCTGGTCTATGTTGACGCCTCTTTTATTTCGGGTGTGACTTTCGTATTTATTGTTGTGCTTGATTGAGTGTATGTCTGAATGAGCAAATGGAAGGATGTTTGATATATATGATAAATCTCTATCAGTGATTTCCAGCTAACTGATGTTTCTTCGACAGTTAAGTATTTTCTTTTCAATATTTCATTTCATAATGAAAATATACTTTTTTTTAATTGTTGAGTTATACTCACCAACACAGCCATGAAATGTACTTATGGATATTAGTTAGCAAAGAATCTTAGGTATTTTGGTGGTCGTAATTGAAGACAGTATGAATGTGCTGTTTCGGTGTTAAAAAAATGTTGTGGTTTGATTAGCTCAGTGATAGTACCTAGCTATTTTAAGTATAAGACAGAGGATGGCCATCCTTTATCCATTCCCCATTTTGGCATTGTATCACTTTTTTAACTTTTATGAAATAAATGTTTTCGGTTGTTATACTCTTGATATATATATATATATATATATATATATATATATATATATATATATATATATATACCTAAATAATACCTAAACTGACTCTGTAAGTATATATATATATATATATATATATATATGTATAATCCAAAAAAGGAAGTGTATATGAGTAAAATCCCTAAAATCAGATTCAATTAATAACAATTTTATTAATATTAATCACGATGCAATCACGAATGACGCAATAATTCTTAAGTCCTCTGCAAATGATATATATATTGAGAAACAAATGAATATCGTTTACAGCCTTTACTTACAGTCTGTATACAGCTGACCATATAGTGATAGAAAATTAAAAGAGTTGTTTCAATTAATTTGAACAAGGGTGTAGTGGTGCACATTTAAGAAAACGTAGTTTCCACTTACTGATTAGTTCTGTCCAATTGTTCAGAATTTATTTAACATTTCAATTTATAGAAAATCGAATTTAGATGATAATGTATAATCACTTATAATATCGGGTTTCAGTCGAAGTTGGCAATTTGTTACATGGTATTATTTGCTGTATATTTAGCTGATATGTATTGAAAACCTAGAGCTATCATAGCCAAGCGGCGAAGGCCCAAAATAGACGGGTAATTTTCTGGGCCACAGAATTTTAGTTTGGTGGATTATGAAATTAAAATTTAACATAAATTTAAAATTGACAGAGTATAATGAATAGAAATTTTGTAACCAAACCTACGCAACTTCATTTACGTTTTGAACAAGCGATAATTAGACCTTAATAATCAAAGAACTTAATAATCATAAATCTTAATTAGATTTACTTCTTATTGTTTGAAACAATAAGGGTCCTTGTGTGTGAACATTACAGTAGGCGATTTATTAAGAAAATGAACGGAAGAAAAGGAAATGTTACACTAAACACTCGGTGAAATATTTAATTTCAAATTATATTAAAAATTTTCATCTTAATTTGACATAGAAGAAAGCTGTCGTTGCACTACGTATCTGCCATTATTTAAGGGAAAATGATATAATCAGGACAGACACCGTTTAAATGACAAATAATGATTTCAGTTTAAATTGACTCAGTTCATCTCGTTCCAAGATTATAAAAATAAAATAGAAAAATCTTTTAATTATTTTTTTTATTTTAATAAAAAGTTTATTAAGTAGCTGTATTTTGTATAATAGAGGATTTTAAATGAATATATTGTTTAATTACCATTATTGTTATTATTATATATTTGTGGAAAAGACAATTATTATATGTATATATATATTGTTTTCAGATACTCAAAAAAATTTATAACATTAAATTATATATATATTTATAGAAGCTACTTATTAGGCAAAGGAATCCAACCACCATTTAAGCCTGAGGAATGAGCAATTATTGAGCAGAAATCCTCTTAAATATTAGGCTTTAAATTTTAATGCTTCTTCACTTATCTTTGAAAATGATTACAGTGTTGAAGGGTAAACTACTTTGTATTTTATAGCATAAAACATTTCAGAATTCGTGCCAACGAATTTTATTTTTGGGTAAATATACTGCATTTTAATTGTAAATATACTGCATTGTTTTGGGTAAATATACTGCATTTGAGATTTTATTTTTGGGTAAATATACTGCACGACTTTATTCAAAAGAAATGTGCAGTTGAAGCACATACAATCCATGTTTAAATTTACGGCTTCCAAGCTCTATAAAAACAACATGCAGATATTGATTTAAAAGCTACAAAATACATATTTTGTTGTTGTATATACTGGCGGACTAAAAAATTTTATTAAACGATAATTTGCCGACAGGACTTAATAAAAACTTATTTTAGACTAGAGCTGAATGCGCGTAATCATGAAAATTTGATCACACAACAGCTTCAACCCGTTTGACTGGTTTAACAATGATTCAAAACAAAAACATTTTGTGTCGTTCGGTTTGAAGCTAAGAGACCCCAAACCACGTCTTTTCACGTGTGAACAGTTTCTTTAACGACAGAAAAAGAAATGTTTACTTGCATCGTATCGTGACCGGTGATAAAAAGTGGATATGCTACAAGAAATCGAAACGTAGAAGATCGTGGGTTAAGCTCGGTCAAATCTAACAAAGCAAAGTCGAATATTCGTGACTCAAAAATTCTGCACTGGAATGATCGGCTATATGAAGTTTATCAGCTGCTCAAACCAATCAAAATATACACAGGTGACCGCTATCACCTACAAAAGTTGAGTCGAGTATTTTATTATTACGAGCAGAGACCCAATAAAATGATTTTGCAACATTACAGCGCTACGCCACATGTGGCAAAACGGGTGAAAACATATTTGGAAATACTTAAATAGGAAATCCTACCCCACTCTCCCTATTCACTGGACATTGCCCTGTCTGATTATCTTATTTTCTGATCGATGTCACATAGCCTGGCAAAGCAGCACTTTCATTCTTAAGAAGATGCCAAAAAAAAAAAGAAAATTCGCCGATATTTGGTTAATCTCAAAAACGTGTGGTTTTTCCGACGTGGAATATAAATGCTGGAAGAAAGAGGCGAAATGTACTTGCTAGAAATGGCCATTACTTTCACTGATGTGTTTCTTACTATTTGTTGTCAACTTGGCCGAAGTATCGGCGTCTGTGAATCTAGAAGCCGATGCAGTCTCTGTTGCAGAGGCTGCATTTATGTTTTGTTTCTGGTCTGTCAGAGTTGTCATTGTGTTTCCTGCAAACTAGCCCCTTCATGACGTCTTCATGGAAAAATCCTTGATAACATACTCAAGAACCATATATATATATATATATATATATATATATATATATATATATAGTATTTATTCCAGCATATTTTTACCATGCAGACGTAGAAATCTCCGTTGAAAGTGTGCGCAGACACGATAGAAATATATACAGATATCCATTCCTAGGAGACTACATTATGTACCCAAATCATGATAACAATTGTGCCCTCGACCTTAGAGTGAGACGAGATAGGTGGAGCCATTATTGATAACAGGTATAACAAGATGAAATATTCCCGCACAAAAATTAAAGCCATTGATGAGGAAATGAAGAATGTCGTTGTTACCGAAACACATTTGGGGACTGACAGATTGATTGATGGCTATTATATATAAATAGGTAATTACGATAAGTAAATTATATGAAGTATAGATGTAATTTAGGATGAGTTAATTACTCTATGTTGTTTTAATTACATATAATATAAATCAAAATATAGTAATAAGCTTCTTAGAAATGACAAAACAGTTTTATATAATTTTAAATTTCTCTATCATATAGTGACATTTGTCTATATCTTTGATATGAGGCATTGTAAATATTTACATTATTTACATTCTTCACACTGATCCCCTTTTCTTTGATGTCAGATTTATGATAAGGCTAGGTTGATCTAATTTCCCGTAACATGCTTTTGGTCATCTCAGTTTTAGCTAAGTTGCCTTGATAACACTCGATCCTCTTATACTCCGCTGAGAGCTTGGATTGAACTAAGAAGACTTTAGATCAAATTACTCTTTGGGTGAATCATTCAACGCTTTTATTCACTGGACCATACGTTTTGATCCAGTTGTGAATTAATCAAATCTGAGAAATCTACTCCCGTGGACTAGTTTTTTTTTATGTCACAAAATCCAATAAATATTTCCTGAAGCAGACCGGAAAGCACAACAGCTAAAACCTTGGGAATGCAACATTAAAGATGAAGACAACAATCCTAACAATTTATCTTATGTAACTAAGTATCCTTATGAGGATCAATGAAAATTTTATGACTTACAAACCATCAAAAACATTTAAAATCTTACTAATAAAATTTAAACAAACAGCATTATTACACCATTTACCTTGACTGTTCTCTTCCGTTGAAAGTATCTTCATAAAAATTCACATTTTACTATCCACAAAATAAAGATCAAAACTTATAAATTAAGAAAATGATATAAAAAATCTAGGGTCATTTTTTGTTTTTCTTTCATTCGTTTTATAATATTTAAATGAATTCGTAAAAAACTACAGCATGTATTTAATTCAGTCATTTTCTTCTTAAGATATTGACGATATGCAAAATATAGAAAAATGTATAATAAGTCTATACATCATTTTAACATTCCTTTATCTTTAAGAATAATCTATGCGTTTATCCTGTACATAAGTTTTTAATTCGGTTTCTAAAAATGGTATTTGACGAATTTGTGAGATTATCCAACACAAATGCAATTCATAAAAAAAAACTTTACTAACTTTTTAGTTCTAACTTTGAAACTAGAATACTCAACTTATGAGCTTTAGACAATTACTGCTGCAAAGTTTCCGGAAAGAAATCAATTGCCTTTTCCAGAACTATCAATAAAGAATTGGCACGTAATTTTAGCATTGTTTTCTACAGAAGCAGTAGACTTTCTTTTTAATCTCAGGTTAAAATCACATTATATTTTGCAAATTTTTTCCTCGTTCGTTGTGTCGGCCATTTTTATATTGTATGGTTTTCTTATTTCCATAATGTCGTCTGATTCTTTTGATTTCTGTAATGTCGTCTGCTACCGTTATTTTTCATACTCATATCTTCAATCACCCCTACTTTTTCTTTATGAATGTATTTTCTTAAATTTGACTATTGCTTCTTTCATTTAGCTAATATTTATCAAGAAATAATTTTCCTGCATATTTTGCAATTCTGATATTCTAGCTCGCTTTAAATCTTTTTCATGTTTCCGTTCATTCTCTTTATTTCTCTCACCATCTCTCTCACTCCCTCTGTCTAAATTTACATTATATTTATGTTTCTCTTTTTCATTTCGTAGCGGGATTTTTCTTGCTCAACTTTTACGACTTCATTTTATTTTTTGCATTATTGTCGCACTGTAGGTCTATCTTATATTAAACTGCTTCCTGTTCGAGAGAAAGCGGTGGAAGTACACGTGAAAAAATATAATTAAAAGTCAGTTAAACATCTAACTACTAGACCAAGTTATTTATTGATCCTACCTCTACAAATTTACCGAGAAATATATAACATTATCATTATTTTCAACATACTTTAGTCATCGTAAAAACGCTTATACATTCCGAATGCCGTACATAATTTTTTTAAATACGTTCATCTCATGCAGATTATTAAAGACAGAAGCATGAGACATTACTGTATGTGAAAGAATAAGTACAAAGATCACTTTGTTAATGAAAGAGAACAAAGGAAGAGTTATCCTGAAGACAGATAACGAGTCACAATTAATTTCAATTTAGGAAAACCGAAGTTGGCTGATAATTGTGATGTCAGAAGGAAGTTACATATATGAGAATTGCAAGAGATTGGTGTGTCTAGCTTAACAGACGAAAATAGTTAAGGAAATAGGGGAGTCGTTAATTTGGGAATTGGGTTAAACAAAACAGAATCGAAATGGATGTGGCGGAATATAAAAAGTGTGTATAGAGAAACAGGTTTTCAGGAAGGGGGGAAAAGGAAAGAAGGAAAGGACGGAATATAAGATATCAAATAAAAAACGCTCGATACGTGTCAAATACTTTTAACTTTAAATGTTTAAAAGGGATATAGATTTGGAAACTTATTTGAAAGGGTATATTTAGGGGAAAATAATAAATAAATAACATAAATAAATTAAAATAAAATGAAATTGAAAATAAGATTTTTAAAAAAAATTAATTAATTTTATCTAATTAAAGATATTTTTCGGAATAGACTAACTAGATAACAATTAAAGAAAACTAAAATTATTAAAAAGATATATGCTAACAAAGAAGAAAAGGGCTTAGTAAAGAAAATCCATGTTTTATGAAGATAGACAATTAAAGGAGACTGGGAGGGGAAGGTAGAGGGGTTAAATTACTTTTTAAAGTTAAAATTAAAAATAAAAATAATTTATCAAAAATTGTTTAATTTATATTTGTATTTATATCCTAAAATCTAAAAATTATGAATTTGAAATTTGAAATTTAACTATTCAAAAAACTAGCTTTATGGCGGTACTTAATAATAATAATAATAATAATAATAATAATAATAATAATAATAATAATAATAATAATAATAAATACCTAGGTGTAAATGAGAGCGAAAACATTCACCATAAAAAATTGAAAGAAATAGTGCGTAAAGAGTACTATAGAAGGCTACGAATGATATTAAAAACTGAATTAAATTCACAGAACAGAGTTATGGCCATTAATAGCCTTGCAATCCCAGTTGTCCAATATAGCTTCAACATCTTAAACTGGACTCTAAACGACATCAGACGAATGGATGCTAAAACAAGAAAGCTTCTTTCTAAGCATAAGATGCATCATCCAAAGGCTGATGTAGACCATCTATACATACCCCGTAAAGAAGGTGGAAGGGGTCTTATTCAGCTGGAATTGTCATACAAGACAACAACTATTGGCTTACTAACATACATAGAAACAACAAAGGATTGGATGATACAATTAATAAGGCAACATGAAGAAAGAAAGAAAAAATATTCAATAATAAAAGAAGGCAGTAAATACAAACAAGATTTACAGTTAGTAGATTCTGTAGAAAAGCAAAACAGAAGCCAAGAACCAACTATTGCGGCAAAAAATATGAAAATGAAAGCCAAAGATAAAGCTCTTGAAAAGATGAAACAGCGCTGGCAAGACAAACCTCTGCATGGCCAATATCTAGTACGTGCCAATAAATCCAATGTTGACAAAGTTAATACTCATCGATGGTTACGTGCATCTTGATTAAAGACTGAAACTGAAGGCTTTATTCTTGCAGCACAAGACTAAAGTCTTTTAACGAGAAACTTTCAGGCAAATATTATGCATAATAATATGGATCCAAAATGCAGGTTTTGTGATAAACACCAAGAAACAATAGACCACCTAATCTCAGGCTGTTCTGTGCTTGCCCCAAACGAATATAAAAATCGCCACGATAGAGTTGGGCAATATTTACATTGGACAATGTGCAAAGATTATGGAAAAGCTGTAAACAAACACTGGTATGAACATCATCCAGCACCGGTTACAGAAATAGAAGATGTAACCATTCTATGGGATTACACCATCTACACAGACAGAAAAATTGAAGCAAACAGGCCAGACATTATTGTTAAAAACCAGAAGGAGAAAACTTGTCTATTAATTGATATGGCTTGTCCAGCGGATTGTAACATAGCAATCAAGGAATTTGAAAAACTGTCAAAATATGAAGACCTGGAAATTGAAATAGAAAAATGTGGAAATTGAAAACAAGAGTTGTGCCAGTGATAGTAGGTGCACTTGGAATGATAAAAAATTGAACAAAACAACACATTGAAAGGATCCCTGGAAACCCCAGCTTAAGAGACATACAAAAAATTGTCTTATTAAGTACAGCCCACACACTAAGGAAAACTTTATCTATGTAATGCTGAGGATGATAGGGAAGACAGAAAAACATGAAATGGTTCCATAACAACACGCCACTACCTGCCTTAGGTCTCCCCGCAGACTTGGTTGGTAGTGAGACCAAAGCAGAAATCGAAATATGATGAAAAATGACATAATAATAATAATATATATAATATATCTTTATAATTATATAATATATCTTTACCTCAATCATATAAATGGAACCTATAAGTCTGATGAAATAAACATCAAAAGAGGTATATTTCAAGGTGATTCTTTATCTCCCTTACTATTCTGCATATCGTTAATAGCATTAACCAGTCAACTTAATGAGACAGAATGTGGTTATAAAATAGGACAAAAGAAAATAAGCCATCTATTTTACATGGATGACTTGAAGTTATATGCTAAGAATGATAATGAGCTGGAAGGGCTTCTGCAAACTGTAAAATGCTTCAGCGAAGACATTGGAATGAAATTTAATTTGAATAAATGTGCTAAAGCTACAGTTTTACGTGGATCAATACAAGAAACATCCTCAATTAGCCTAGACCCTGCTGTAACAATAAAAGAATTGAAACCAGAAGAAGTTTATAAATACCTAGGTGTAAATGAGAGCGAAAACATTCACCATAAAAAATTGAAAGAAATAGTGCGTAAAGAGTACTATAGAAGACTACGAATGATATTAAAAACTGAATTAAATTCACAGAACAGAGTTATGGCCATTAATAGCCTTGCAATCCCAGTTGTCCAATATAGCTTTAACATCTCAAACTGGACTCTAAACGACATCAGGCGAATGAATGCTAAAACAAGAAAGCTTCTTTCTAAGCATAAGATGCATCATCCAAAGGCTGATGTAGACCGTCTATACATACCCCGTAAAGAAGGTGGAAGGGGTCTTATTCAGCTGGAATTATCATACACGACAACAACTATTGGCTTACTAACATACATAGAAACAACAAAGGATTGGATGATACAATTAGTAAGGCAACATGAAGAAAGAATGAAAACATATTCAATAATAAAAGAAGGCAGTAAATACAAACAAGATTTACAGTTAGTAGATTCTGTAGAAAAGCAGAACGGAAGCCAAGAGCCGGCTATTGCGGCAAAGAATATGAAAATGAAAGCCAAAAATAAAGCTCTTGAACAGATGAAACAGCGCTGACAAGACAAACCTCTGCATGGCCAATATCCAGTACGTGCCAATACATCCAATGTTGACAAAGTTAATACTCATCGATGGTTACGTGCATCTGGATTAAAGACTGAAACTGAAGGCTTTATTCTTTCAGCACAAGACTAAAGTCTTTTAACGAGAAACTTTCAGGCAAATATTATGCATAATAATATGGATCCAAAATGTAGGTTTTGTGATAAACACCAAGAAACAATAGACCACCTAATCTCAGGCTGTTCTGTGCTTGCCCCAAACGAATATAAAAATCGCCACGATAGAGTTGGGCAATATTTACATTGGGAAATATGCAAACATTATGGAAAAGCTGTAGGCAAACACTGGTATGAACATCACCCAGCACCGGTTACAGAAATAGAAGATGTAGCCATTCTATGGGATTGCACCATCTACACAGACAGAAAAATTGAAGCAAACAGGCCAGACATTATTGTTAAAAACCAGAAGGAGAAAACCTTGTCCAGCGGATTGTAACATAGCAATCAAGAAATTTGAAAAACTGTCAAAATATAAAGACCTGGCAATTGAAATAGAAAAAATGTGGAAATTGAAAACAAGAGTTGTGCCAGTAATAGTAGGTGCACTTGGAATGATAAAAAATGGAACAAAACAACACATTGAAAGAATCCCTGGAAACCCCAGCTTAAGAGATATACAAAAAATTGTCTTATTAAGTACAGCCCACACACTAAGGAAAACTTTATCTATGTAATGCTGGAGATGATAGGGAAGATAGAAAAACATGAAATGGAGCCATAACAACACGCCACTACCTGCCTTAATTCTCCCCGCAGACTTGGTTGGTAGTGAGACCAAAGCAGAAATCGAAATATGATGAAAAATGACATAATAATAATAATAATATATATATATATACACATTTTAATTAAAATTTCAAAATTATCTATTTTTAAATATTAAATTTCCAAACATTCTTTATTTACATGTAATGTTTTAATATTGAATTTTTTCAGTCTCATGATTTACGCCCTTTTCTTCTCCCTGTATTATATTATTGTATTAAATATATTTTAATATTAATTTAAAATTTAAAATTTATCCACATTTAACTTTTGTATATTTAAATTCTTAAACCTTTTATTAAAAAGCTGTAAGTTAACTATATAAAATTTCATCCCCACGAACAAAGAGTTAACTGAAATTTTTAAATGTCTTGAAACGGCAGCAATTGATGTTTCCGCTTTGCCAGGTCCAGGGCCGACCTGCTAACAACCGTAACGGAGTACATGCTACAGGCCCTTGATGAGTCTGACTAGGCTCGCGCGGTTGCTCTGGACATCCCCAAGGCTTTCGACAGGGTTTGGCACTCTGGCCTACTATGCAAACTACGGGGTTACGGTATTACCGGTCGCCTGGTTGACCTAATCCAATCTTTCTTAAATAACCGCAAAATGAAGGTCGTTTTGAATGGGCGTGCCTCTTCGTCCTACAGCACGAATGCTGGCGTCCCACAGGGCTCTATCCTGGGCCCGACACTCTTCCTTATTTTCATTAACGACCTCCCAGATGAGATCATGTCCCAAGTAGGCATCTACGCAGATGACAGTACAATATACTCCTGCATCAGTAAGAAACCTGTCGTGGTAGACAGACATAATCTCGCTGCTGACCTTGAACGGGATCTACATTCTGTGGTGACCTGGGCAACTTCAATTCGTCTAAGACCAAGCTGTTGTCTGTCAACCATTACAGACAACCTCTCCTGCCTCCCATAAGCATGGACCAAGCGATTCTCCCGGAGAGCAATACACTACGACTCCTCGGACTTACCCTGTCCTCAGACCTCAAAGGGAACCAATATATTGAATCCATAGCAAAATCTACTGCTAAGAAGGTTGAGTCACTATGTTGATCCAGGATGTATTTTCCGCCTGAATCCATCCTGCATATATACAATTCAACCATCCGTCCGTGCATGAAGTACTGCTGCCATTTATGGTCAGGCGCCGCTGCCGTTCTCCTCAGTATTCTTGACAGGCTCCAAAGGAGAGTCTGTAATGTGATAGGTACTGATCTGGCGGCTCGACTGCAGCCACTTCCCCACCGTCGAAATGTGGCATCCCTTTGTCTGTTCTATAAATATTTTCATGGCTTCTGCTCGGACTAACTTAAGACACTCAACACCTCAACATTTGTTTACTCGTGCAACCAGACTGGCAACTGGGTCCCACCCATTCACAGTCAGGTTAGCCAAATGCAGACGACAATTCTACTCCTGCAGCTTCTTCTTCCGCACTTCCCGGATGTGGAACTCGCTCCCGTATTCTTGCTTTCCTGACGGCTACAACCTCCAGAAATTTAAAAGCAAAGTCAATATTCATCACTAACCACTGGACTCTAGCTCTCACCCCACCATGGCATTTCCGCCTTGCTCTGGGTGAAATGATTAAAAAACGTAAGATAATGTAATATATGTATTAATATATATATATATATGTGTGTGTGTGTGTGTGTGTGTGTGTGTGTGTGTGTGTGTGTGTGTGTGTGTGTGTGCTGATATTTAAAGGCTCAACCAGAAAAGTGTTGATTTGATTGGAAATTCCCTACCGATTTTAGATGCAACTTAAAACACAAAACAATTTATGTCATTAAATTTTCCTTTAAAAAATATTATATTACCTAAGTTATTTTACAATCTTTCTCGATTTTCTTTAAATTAAAAATTCTCTCTTCCGTTGGATTTCTAGGAAAAAATCATTAAGATAATATCCCAAAAATTTAAATTTTTGCCATTGAGAAAATTTTGCAAGGTCCAGACCAAATAAAAATCCAAATGAGCCATATTTGGTGAATATCATGATGAGGAAACTCATGCCATCAACATTTTTTCCAGGTCACAAAATAAAAGTGAAGTCTGGAATTATCCTGATAAAAAAGAACAAATGTTCTGCATTGTTCAGGAATGGCTGCCATTCTTTCGTCTAGTTGCGAGCAGTACTTTGCCGAATCAATTGACGGTTACTTGGCAAAATTTCTGAGTACACTATTCATTTTCATTCTGAACAGATAAACAGTATGATTTTTCAGGTTGAAGATTTGCAATGTAATGGCGCATGTCGCTTATGCCAGTATCTTTTTCGATGAACATTGTTGTAGACGATATATTTCTTATCACCCGTCAGAATGTTCTTAAAATATGAAGCATTTTCACAACGTTTATGCAGCAAACCAAAAATAGAAATGATATCCAAAACATTGTTTCCTCCTTGGATCATGTGGTACCCAAACATCGTAGCGAACTGAGTAACCAACCTTCACGAATTGCTCATGGATGATGTGGTTTAAAAATTTTTCTACCAACTCGCACCTGGCATATGACGGATTATTCACAATCAGTTTCTCAATTTATTCATGATATGTAGTTGGGAGGGGTTGTCTTAGCGTTCTTCAAAACTAAGGCTACAATCACCAATTATAAACTAAGCAAAACTCTTCATAAAAATCTGTCAGCTAAAGCAAATTCACCATATACAGTATTTATCTTTTTGTTGTTAGCGCGACATTTTTACCGTTATGGTAATACAAATGCATAACTATCTAAAATGTATTTTTTACTAGGGATGCAAAATTGATACGTATTAAGTAATTTTAAACTTTCTTTCACAAGAAAGTGCTTTAAGTGTGCTCGAATAGGAATTTTAAATAATTACATCTGTCGATAAATTTGCCGTTTTCTTATGTGTTGCAAAATGAACGACTAAAAATTGGCATGAACTTTCTAGAAAACCCGTTATTAGATATCATTATTCTATTGGAGTAGCTAGAGTAAACTATCGCCCGGTTCACACTCCACCCACGTCTATTGTACAGGTGTAGAGTCTCATCCCTTGTTCCCTGTTTAGGATGTGGTTTCCGGCTTTCTCTTTTCCAAATCTTATCACACTTACGTAGCCCTCTGCACATCAGTGGCGTTACTGCCTTGCTCGGGGTGATATGATTAAAATATATATATATATAAATTTGCGAAATGCAGTCATATTTTTAAAAAAACAGCAAAAATGTGAATACGCACATTGATGAATGGCAGGGTTACGTGTCTATCAGCCATTGTTATATCAATATACAGAGGGACAATATTACATGATTGTAACTCCTTTTCTCACTTTACATAAATGATCTACCTAAGAATCTTCGATCGTCGATAAACATTTATGTCGATAATACGATGGTCTACGGGAGCAATTTTTAATTTTTAATTTTACGTGCAGATTTTGACAGTTCACTTCTCGTTTGTTCTAAAACATTGGGGAGAAACTGGAGGGTTACATTAAATACCTCCAAAATGAACTGGTTATATTGAATCACCGCCCATCAGACACCGAACTACCACCAGTCACGATGAACGGATGCGCATCGAGACGTTCCCGCGCGTTGAGAGTGTACTGGCAGCAGATACACACCTAATCCCAAGTCGAATTCTTATATACGATCCATCCCTAAAAATGCAGGTAAATTGATCGGCTCCCTGTACCTCTTACTAAGTACCTAATTCTTCAGGCTATCCTTTATATTTACAAGAGTCAAATCAGGCTGAAAATGGAGACCTGATCACATATTTAGCAATGAGCAGCCAAAGCCTCTTTTGAAATAGTTCAAAAGTTTATCGAAATCATTGATGGAGAATAGTTATTTTCCATACTTTAACCTATTTTTCATAGACGCGATGTCGTTAATCTTGTAGTGCTCTATGGCTAGTAACATAGATTGCCCAGGCAACCAAACCTATCTCGTTTTACCAGGTCTGGCTTTCAGAGCTGGGATCCGACACGCAACTTATATACAAGATACATACCAACATCCAATCCGTATCTCATTGGCGAGAAATAATTTTCATTCAAACAGCTTCTTTCCGTGAACCAGAGTAACAAAAAGATGTTGGTCCAATCACTTTAATCTTGACTTGTTTAAGTCTAGAGTAAACTGTGTACATGTATAAACACACGCATATTCGAAGAAAAAATCACACACACACATGTATATTCATATACAGAGTGCGATTGATTATTTTTGGTTAAAATGATTCCATAATAAAAATAATTTTGGCATCTCATTTTAATTTTTCGTAAATATATTTGATTTACCAAAATTAGACAAAAATATCTTGTCATATTAAAACTAAATTTATTCTGTATTGTCGCCATTGGCCTCAAGCACGACGTGCATGCGACGTTGGAATTTTCAGGAACAATTCTGGAAGCCGCCTCGTTTAAGTTCGTAAATTCTGTCATAATCCTTACCTTCATTTAATCATTGGTGTCACAAACAATTATGTTGATCCCTTCCTCAGCTAAGTTCTACGCACAATGATTAAACGGAGTAAAAGCTGTGGATTAAGTTAAACATTTCAGATTTCATTAAAGATTTCAGATATTAGGTATGATGTGTCGGAGAAATTTTCTCACAACCATGATTGTGTGCTCCTACTTTCGTAGCATCTTTCCTGAACCTGTTTCCAGAAATAGCCATTCTTTTGATCCATAGGAACTTGAGGTAGTCCTCTGTGTTGAGTTTGGGAAGATAATCCCTAGTAGTCACACCAAACACAATGATGTTGACTGAATATCGTCTACTTATTTCCGAATACTTTGCACTGTCTTCAGATTTTCACCTAAACACTATGAAATGTCCGTATTGGTGTTTCTGGAAAGAATGCCAAGTAGTACAGCACGCCATTTTGAATTTTTTGTCATAGTGAATTGCATCATGGTATTCATTTTCTCAGAGACGGAGACCAACTGTCACTGCTATAATGTTTTGTCGACAAAAAGAAACACAATACATGCATATATATATATATATATATATATATATATATATATATAATTTCTTTTATTCCTTGTGCGTATGTCTAGATTCATAACCTTATGAATTCAGTTAATTGTTCTTCATATAAAATCAACGAATCTCCATATATCCACAATTATATTAAAATCCATCTTTTTCTCTATGTGTCTAGAATCATATATTCAGATTGTTATATATATATATATATATATATATGAGTTGAGGCTGATGTGTGTAAGTGTCAAGTGCGTATGTATATTCGTTTTATGTTTTCTATAGTTTTGCCTGTCTATTTCCAAAGCTAACTTAATAGAATCTGGCAAATTATGTTGGAACATTGTCAACCGACAAGGATGATGTATGGGCTTATAAACAAGTGGGTCTAATTTGGGATACGTCGGTTTATCTCGGAAGCAAATAGAGAGAAAAACATGAAATGCTTCTATTATTAATGTCTTGGGCAACATCGAAACTACGATTACAATGACCAATCTTTTAGGAACGAAGAAATAAAATACCAAGATAAATGAACGCCTACCTTTTTGCAATATTTTGGCAAACAAAGAATCAAATTAACTAAAAAGAAGAAAAACGTATGAATGCCTAGGAGAAATAATTCCAATTGTTTTTATACCGACTTCTTTGTTTCTTTTAATGTTTTCACACAAATTTTCAATCACTCTCCATTCCACTTCTTTTAAATAGGAGATTTATCTTAATGTCTGTTTTTGGATCTTCTTTCAGGTTCCTTCTGAAAATCTTTTCCTCATCTAGTAGCCACTTGTATCTTAGTGGCATTACCACCTTGCTTGGGTCGAATTGAGTAATAATGTATTTTTATCTGTGAAGATTATATTGACTTAGGAATTAAATGAAATTATATTACAGTTCTAACACAATCATTTTATTTCCGTTTTATTGTTATCGAATGTAAGATCCTGTATCTTAAAAACGTGTATCAGTATTGTCGTATCAGAATGGTGAAAAACACTGCAAATTTATCATTTCGGAACATAACCTCAGTGTCTTTATAACACTGATAGATTAAAAACATGTGTTTAAACACAATTTGCTTAAACTTTTGCTTAAATTTGCTTAAGTCACGCAAATTATTTCATATTCCAAACTTTATATTTTCTTTTCAGATTTTCTGGGATGAAAAGAGATCATTATCATAAACATGATCTATGAACACATTATTCCAAAGTTAGATGTGCGTTGTGGTAGAGGGGTTATCGGCTCGGAACGAGAAATCGAAGAGCCAATTTCAAAATTCAATTGAATTCCTTGCATTAACCTACACATATTTATCTTGGGAAAGGTATTATCCATTTTCCCTACTGTTATGGGTTGATAATAGGAAAGATTGGGTTATATAGCCTTGGCTGGCAACTAGTCTATCACAGAAAGTAATGGCAACCTACTGCGTGATAACCATCTACCCAGGCAGGCATATCTCTTTTGAGACATGATCACCAATCGTATAATACGTATGGCACTTAATGGACTGACTGACTATTTCAAAGTCAACTACGGGGTCTGATAAAAAACATCCGGTTTGATGCTATAAGCAGACATATAACATTTATCAATTAAGCATCTATTCTTTCACAAAGTAGTTCTATTTTGAATCCCGGTATTCGTTAAGAATTTCCCACAAAGTATTTCGTCTTTGCTTCATATTCGTAACGTAAATATGACAATTATTAAATAATTAATGGCTCTTATATATGTAACCAACATTTTTCGACTGTTTTTTAGTGGATGCTCGTATTTGTAGAGAAACTCTGAATGCTTTAAATTTTAAATTATTAAATATTTTGTCTAACTCCCATTACACTTTAAAAATGAATCTTATTAATGAAAATCTGGCCTCCACTATGAATCTAACTTGCCCTCATCTCTTTTTCAGTAGAGACCATCGTTTGCTCCAGTGTGCTTTAGACGTTCGGCTACGAAAGACTTTCTAATCACGACTTTTATATTTGCATGTAAAAGTCATTCACTCGTCTAGATTTTCTGGAATATTTTACTGTTAATTTTGTATACTAAATGTACCCAAATCAATTTTTAAAGAATTAATTGATTTCATTTTAACTAGACATATATTTATTACTGAAAAATTTTTATTGGAAAGATTTTAACTCAAAAGTAAGTGTAAGACTGTCCAATATGCTACGTTCTAATTGATCAATTTTATGCACATTTAAATTATACTCACCAAGAAATATCAGATGCGATCATTATTCAATTTTCTTTGATAAATATATTTGTCATCAAAGAAATATATTATCCGATACAGTAAGTTAAGATTTATATAGAAAAAATTCTTGGAAGTTAATCTCCCTCTCGATTAATGATTGACTGCGAAACAGAAAATAAATTTCTGATTCTTTTATTTTAAAATGTACAAAATTATTTATTAATAATTTTAATAATGATCAAGAACAGACAATTAATGTTTTGGCGCAATAAGGCGGAAGTGGGGTTTAGAAACTCAAATAACTATGTGACAGGTTATGTACAAGAGGTACAGACGCATTACATAGTGAACTTAACTAAATGGAATGCGAAACAGGGCCCAGATGCAATTACAGAAAGACAATGTTTATTAAATCCTACAGCGAAAAAAACATTGTGGAGAGCCATGATCGCTCATGTTATGAAGTTCACAGTAAATAAAGAAGACAAGGAATAGAAAGCTCATGTTTGTTTAGCGAGAATCATAAAAGAAAAGCAGAGAATTAATTGCCTTCCTGTTCTATGACTTTGAGCAAGGAAGGTAATGAAAAAAAATTAAACTAAAAAACATTAAACAAAATCGTAAATGTTTGAGGTTAAATAGATAAAGGCAAATAATTATTACTGCTTGGCTTCCAGTCGTATTAATCCAGAAGGTTTTCTCTCAATATATTTTCTCCTGAAGCCCTAGTGTTTTTATTGCCATGTGCTGCTGGAATCAATGAATTACCTATTCAAAGAACTTAAAGCTTTCTTCATTGCCACAAAGACTGGTATTTACTCAATATGCAACCTTGTTTATGGCATTTGACACTATTATTCGGTACAAAAGAATATATAGAAAACATTTGCCGAACGAAATTTCACATCAAAAGTTACATTTTAATACATGAATATTTAAGACCCGCATTCAGTCATCTGATTTCTACTCAAGATTCTGCTCTTGACCAATTCACACTTACAGCGAAAGTAAGAAACACATTTAGCAGATATAACAGATGTAAAATGAGGAGCAAACGTAACAGATATGATTGATGTAAAATCAGTAAGAGAAGTAACAGATATAATAGATAAAATATTGTTCATTAAGCAATTTTCTTCTATTTTTATATTCCAATAGTTGAAATCTAATTTTAAATATTTCGATTACTTTTTCAAAATTGCGTTAAAGTAAAAATTTCATCTTCTAAGTGCACTTTCCTTTCAGATCATTGTACTCCATATTCCCAACTTCTTGTAACTATTAACTTCTTTCTGTTGTTACCTCTCTGCCATCTAATTTTTCAAGCTCATCAAGTAGGCCACGCATAATTTTCTCCTGTCTCTCACCACTTCTGTCCGTCCCATGAGTATCAGATTGTACAAGTTTTCTGTCCACATTACCTGTCCAAGAAACTTCAGCTGATACTTCCTGATGCTAAGCATAACTTTTCTTTTTGTTTCAGTCTTCTACAAAACATTGTCGTTGCTCTTATATTCGTTATTAAACTAGCATATCAAATGAAGCTTCATTTAAAAAATTATACGAAAGGAAGTATTCATCGGAATTTTCTAATGAGAAAAATTATACTCGTATGCATGAGGGAAACAGCAAATGGTTAACGGAACAGAATATTTAAAACAGTAATATTGCTAAGCGCTTCAAATGATAGGATACACGTCTTCTACTGTCTCTTGATTTTTCAGGACGTAGCTGGTCATGGCCTTCCACGTCTCCTATCCCTGGTGCTCCTAGCAGGCTTCCTCCTGTTACCCGATGCAAATCCCGTTCTGTCATTCACCTGCTCAAGCCCTTCAGATATTTTATCCGCTGTTTACCCTGTTTCGTTTAACTCTACCTAGCCAGTTTTTAACAGATTCCCCAATCCCTCCTTCCTCATTGCATGTCTCATTTAGTTGTCTTTACAGTATAAATTTCCTTTTCGTTTTTATCTTTTCAAACCCTCATCATTACTCACATGATCGGTTCAGTAGAACCACATTTCAGTTGCTTCAAGTTTTTCCTTCAGCGCTTATGATATTGTCCAGCATTTACTGCTATGCTGAAAATCTGACAACACATAGTAATCCAGGAAACGTTTCTTTGTTTCTAGCGAAATGTTCCTGTTTCGTAATAGTCTACTCGGATTCTGGAATGCGTCCTTTGCAAGGTCAATTTGCCTTGAGATTTCTGAATAACATTTTCCGTCTTCCGTTAGAACAGAAATCAAATTTTTGTACTTGCTTGACTTTATTATCCCCCACCTGCTCTTTCTACTGGACTTCGATGTCAAGTTCTGGCAACAATCTAGTGTCCTCAAAAAAGTCTCGCTGTACAAGTTGAATAAATACGGTGAAAAACACATCCTTGTCTTACGCCCCTTTCTATCTTTATATATCTGCTAAAATCGTTACGTGGTCGTATGCAGGTAGTTTGCTGCCAGTATAGATTCTTGATTAATCATGTCTTTCGCAAATATGTCAAGGCCTTTGTATAATCTAGAAAACATAAGTACAAGTCCTTCTTCATTTATATTACCCTTTCGAAGGTAATCCTAATCATGAGAATGGCGTTCCTTGTTCTAGTATCTTTGACGAACCTGCACTCTCCTTGTCCTATTTTTGGCCTGATTCTGCTCATCGTTCTATTTTTATTTTTTTTAATCATATCACCCCGAACAAGGCGGTAACGCCACTGATGTGCAGTGGGCTACGTAACAGTGACAAGATTTGGAAAAGAAAAAATCGGAAACCACACCCTAAACAGGGAACAAGTGATGAGCCTCTACACCTGTACAATAGATAGTGGAGTGTGAACCGGGAGATAGTTTAGTCTATCTAATCCAATTGAAAAAAAATAAAAAGTAAAATAAAGAAAAGTGAAAAGATTGGGAAAGAGAAAGCCAGAAAATACATCCTAAACAGGGAACAAGGAATGAGCCTCTACCCCTGTACAATAGACGTGGGTGGAATATGAACCGGGCGATAGGTTAGTCTTTATTATCATTCGGACAATCAGTTGTGTAATGTCGCTCATTAAACTTATTGTTTGGTGGAGTTCGCACTCGTTTATACCTGCCTTCATAGGCAGTGCTATGAAAATCAATTTTGCTTACGTCGTCTGGTATTACACCACAATTAAAAATTTAATTTATTATTTCTTTAATTTTTCTCTATGCCGAATTCTTCCAGGGCTATCAGCAGCTGTATTACAATACCGTCTGGACGAGCTGCTTTGCTTCTATTCAGTTTGGCCATGTCAGATTCCACTTAGGACTTTAATATTTCTGGTCTGTCCTCATATTTGTGTTATCAATTGATCACTTTTGTCATGGAAAGACTTTTTATATATTCCTCCCATCGCTGGAGTATTTCCTCTTTCTCCGACATGATCGTTCCATCCTTGGATTTAATACATCCTGTTGTGGAGCATTTTTTGTCATTTCAGTACTCTTATTTCTTTAGTCATGGCTGCATTATTAGTCTCGCTCAATCTCTCTATTTCTGCATATTTGTTTTTAGGCCATAACTCTTTAGCCTCTCTGCATTTGCTCCTTTTTTCTTGTGTATTTTCCTGTATTCCATTCCATCATTTTCTGTCTTCTTTACATCATGTCTGGAAACTCTTCAGAAATCCTCTCATTCTTTATTTGCGTCTGATTTCTTTTAGGCAATGTTCGTTTTTAGTATCACTATCGCTTCTTTTAAGGAGTCCCGTTTTGAGTTTCTTTTTCTAATTTTTTATTCGTATTTGTTTTTCAATCTGTTAGTGCATTCTTCCTGCAAGTTGAGTTCATTCATGAGCGTGTTGTATTTAAGTGTTGGTGCGGCACTAGACATTAATTCTCCGGCGTTTCACCGTTAGTTTGCAGATGACTGGAACCTGGCCGCTTCCATAGTCGGCGCCTAGATGTGTTTTACATTGAACCACTGCGTTTCAGAATTTCCTGTTTATAGTTATGTAGTCTATTTGTTTTTTCGTGTCATTTCCTGGACTTATCCATTTCCATAGACATGGTGGGTCTTCTTAAAACCTGGTGTTAATCAGTAGCTGGTCATTTGCACTACACTATTAGATCCATTTTTCTCCTCGTTCGTTACGAATTCCTAATCCAAAATTTCCAGTTGTCTCTCCTCTCTTTACGTACCTTGGCATTCAAGTCACCCATTCTAATTTCTTGACATTTGCACTAAACTTTGTCATAGTCAAGTATGAAATAGAATGATTCTATTTCCTTCTCAGTGCTTAGCGTTTTAAGTGCATAAACTACTCTAATATATATGTTAAAGAGTCTTACTCTCCGTCTGACCAAGAGGACTCACTCAGAAAGCTGACAGTGTCCCAGAGAATATGTGTCACATGTTGCCCTTAGTGGGAGGGACATCTAAATATAGTGTCCCCGAGAACATTTCTTTGTTTCCTTGTCCAGTGTTAATCCCACTGCTTTTTTGTTAATTCTGATTCCTGCGTATATTATCCTGTGGTTGTCGCTGGGGACGTCTCCATTGTTAGTCTCTCTGGTTTAGGCATATGCTCAGAATATTGATGTTCAGTGTGTTTATATCCTGCTTGACATTCTCGAGTTTTCCACAGTTGTTGAGCGTTCTGTCGTTCAATGACCCCAAGGTAATTCTTTGTTTTTTAGTATAAGCTAAAATGACTACTCATGTAAGGGAAGTTAATACCGAGATTAGCATTTCGTTAACAATATACAGAAAAGCTTGAAATTTTGTTTGAATTTACGAAATTTTTCAAAGACAAATATTTACTGATATTTTTTTGCTGACCTCATGGGTGGATTTTAGATTAAGAACTCTGGAAGGACCCAGAGAAAGAGAGAAACATACAGCAACAAGCGCCTAGAAACAGAACGCTATACAATATTTTACATTTTGAAATACAAGTAATCATCATTCAGTTATCCGCATCTAATTAATGAATACTTCTTCCAAAATTGCTTTTATAATTATACTCTAAAGTACGTGATGATTTTCCAATGAACTCTTAACCGAATTGATGGACAAAATATAAAAAAAAATACATAGAATTAAATTATTCAAATATAATGAACATAATTATTCGTGCAACGATATATTATTGCCGGTGCAATGTTCAAAATAGAGACAACATAATGAATATTATTGTTCTGTGTCTTTGAAGAGACACTAACTTTTGATGTTGGACGCACTTAATGCAATGATACCATTGCAAAAATACAGATCACTAAAGAATAACGCGTTTAATTTTATGATATTAGAATGTGCGTTTTGGTGCAGTGGATATCGGCTCGGAAAAAGAAATCGGACAGCCGAGTTCAAATTCCAGTTAAATTAGTTGCATTCAGCTACGCACAAATAGCATTGGAAAATGCATTAGTCTGTTGCTTTTCTCTCCAGCTATGGGTTAAATAGCGAGGCGTATTCGATTCTATGGCCTTGCATGGCTAAAAGTCTAACGCAGAAAGTAATGGTAACATATCGAGGAAAAATATTTTTCCAAATGAGTCATGTCGAGATATGATCACCTATACGTTCATCACGTACGGCACTTAACTGACTAATTAAATTCGATTGCAAAAGAAAAACCTCTTACAATGTCTAAAAAAACATATCAAATTATTTGAAATGGAATTATCGACATTTAAAAAATACTGACTGATGAGCTCATTACGGATATAATATATTTCAAAATTAATAGTACAATCATGATTTTTGCTTTCACATATGTGGTTATTGAGGGCTGTAACTGGAAATCTAATGTAACAAAATCAGCAATCACTTCATATATAGATTCTGCTTTTCTTCCAGTATTTTTTCCCTTAGTATCAATATTAAATAAAATATTCTTCGTATTAAAATTACAATAATTCTGTCTGGCATTTCTTCCACAAAAGAAATATCTCTGGATTTTTCGTCTGAACGGACTGATTCATTTTATACCTAATCCGATACAAACAAAATGACTGCCAGAATATCTATGCCAATTGGAAATTTCAAATTTACAAAATATTTCTTTTAATTTTAAAAAATATTTTAATCTATATAATAAACATAAAATATCCCACATTTGTATAACAATGGCTGATATCTAATTATAAAAATAATCATGTGTACAAAAGATATAAGATAAATATTATCGACATGCAGAAATTTTATTAAAGTATTTAAATACAATTTGATGATGTTTGTTCATTTCGATGTATCAGTCATTTAAGTGCCATACGTGATACACGCTTGGGCAATCATGTCTTGAAAGAGATATGACTGACTGGGCAGAAGATTATCCCGCAGTAGCTTGCCATTGCTTTCTACAGTACACTGGTTGCCGAACAGGCAATCTGTCCTGTTATTTAACCTATAACTGGAAGGAATAAACCGATTATTACCTTTTCCAAGGGTATTTGCGCGTAAATGAATGCAATGAATTCAGCTGGAATTCGAAATCGGCTCCCCGATTACTCGTTCCGAGCCGATATCCAATGCACCACAACGCACATCCTTTCGATGTATAGGTCAGCTAAAAAATATAATGAATGCTTATTTCCCTATCTATCGGACAACTACCAGGAGTATCTTCGTAGAAATCTAGGAGAAATACAACTGTGAATCGAAATATTGCATAAAATTTTTAAGGATAAATTTTACTATGTCTAGCAATTTATCAAAAAAGTTTTTTCTTTTCAGAAAAGAGTGGCCGAAGTAGACTTCACAAAAATATTCCAATCATCATTGTGAGTAATCAAGTTGTTCACTTCTTAATTTACTTGTATATAAAAGATTTTTCAATATATATATATATATATATAATCAAGAAAAAAGAATATTTGTTTTACAAATCGATTGATAATTAATATTTCGCGGCCAAGCCTCTCTTCAGACAAAAATCTTACAGCGGTGAATGTTTAAAATCATCCAGAATGTAGTCACGTGAACAAAGGAAAACTACAGAAAAATTTAAAAGAAATAGAAAAGTAGAACGTAAACGGTAACCGGATAGGACGTTAAACTTAACGTATTAGATCGACACGTAGCGCCAATTTTCTAAGATAAATAAAAATATGTTCGGTGAGGAAAACCGAGCGTATTGACTAATGGTGCTAGTCTTCTGTTTTCATTGAAGGATATGATAATAAAATGTAACACTTAATCTTGAAAGATAAGGGGTTGTATGTACGCTATTAAAATATATTGTAAATTATTCTTCTTAATAAAAAAAATATAATGTTAGTACTAGTAGTAATGATATATGATTCTAAATGTAGTAATAATAACATGGTAATATTTTTTAATATTAAATTTAAAATACAAAATGATATATTAGAATATATATACAAATAATAGTAATAAAATAAAAATAATAAATTCTATTAGTAATCTTAAATCAAGACAACATACTCCGAAAAGATAATATAAAATAATAAAGAATTAAAATAAAACATTAAACATTCATATATATATATATATATATATATATATATATGCATATACAAACATATACACACATACACATGTACGTACATATACATATATATGTATAAATATATATACATATATTCATACACACACACGCACACACACACACACACCCATATATATATATATATATATATATATATGGACACATACATATATATATATTATAATATTCAAATAATAATATTTTATAACTATTTTTAATGAAAAAAAACAGTTGTACAGTACCTATGATATTAATAATATATATATTTTTATGGGATTATAATATCTCTAACTGGTAATTCCAGTTTATCTTAAAAAAACAAATTTTTAAGTTTAATTATGATTTTGATCTTGTGAAATGATCTTATATTTATTTCTACATTACAAACTTCATTTCCTTTGTTCAAGAGATTATTTCGATAATCATATTTGTTAATAGCTATTTGCTTCTCCAAGCATAGATTGAACCTGTCCCTGAAGTTGTTGGGAGTATTAGCATATTTGATGACCCTCAATTTAACCTGTGGGTTGAGTTCTTGTCCTTTAAATTCCAGTAGTATTTTGATACAGCTGTTTGGGGTTTTAAGGAGGCGTTGGAAACCAAGTGTTTGTGATTATATAATATCTGTTTCCCACTTCCTGCGGATGTCTCTCTATATATACTTTTTTTGTTAGGTATCTCTTCGAAAAAAATACTGGCTTCATGAATAGCTTTGTCAAAATTTCACCTGCTATCAACGGGGTAGTTGATTCTGTTGTTAAAATTTGAATGAGGTTAATTTTCTTGAGATATTAAAAAAATTATATTATTGATATTAAAGGTAATCTACTACTTTTATTGTTTTTAGTAAAAATAGTTATATAATATTCTTATTTTTAGGTAATAAGGTATATATATACATATATATATATATATATATATATATATATATATATATATATATATATGTATGTGCGAGTGTGAATATATATATATATATATATATATATATACGTGTATGTATGTATATATTTATATATACATATGTACGTAATTTTGTATGTGTATATACATATGCATATTTGTGTATGTGTGTGTGTGAATCTTTAATATTTTCATTTACTTCATTATTATTTCAACAGACGTGGGTGGAATATGAACCGGACGATAGTTTAGTTTATCTACTCCAATTGAAAAAAAATATAAAAAGAAAAGAGTGAAAAGATTAGAAAAAAAAGCCGAAAACCACATCCTAAACAGGGAACAAGGGATGAGCCTCTTTACCTGTTCAATAGACGTGGGTGGAGTGTGAACCGGGCGATAGTAAAATCTGTCTACTCCAATTAAAAAAAATGTTGGTGGATTGCTAAATTTTAACTTAGTTAAAGTCCAGTCAAAGAAATTTCTGCTAAAATTTAAAAAATAAATTAAGGAAAACCATTTAGACATGAAAAGTTTAAAATTAATTTAAAAAAATGACTTACTTTTAAGAATATTTCAAACCAAGTTGATTCCCATCCCAACATTAGGGTAGTACCAGGAAGATAAAAATGACATTTTACTTTTAGGTCACACCAAGTCGATATTGAGGCGAGGTTGGGTTAGTCAACTGATATAGCCAGTGAGTGACCCCAATAGGGTAGCAGGACTACCAGCCCGCAAAGAAGAGAAAAGGAGAGACAAAATAACAGCACAGGGCCAGCGAAAAAGAAAGAAACAAACTAGGAATACGTCAGTCAAAGAGATTTCTGCTAAAATTTAAAATATAAATTAAAGAAAACCATTTAAGATTAAATAAATTGCAAACATTGTGTCTGCGTATTTTTATAAACTCTATTGATACTCACGGATAATTTTTCGCGCATTATAATTGAAAGATTTAAGAAATGAGCTGTAACATTTACAGATGATGTTATTATTCGCTTATCAATGTTCCATGTACTCCTAGTTTTATTCCGAGATCATCTTCAGGAGTGTGAGTTTTGATAAAAAAAAATTACTTCAAAACTGTGTTAAAAACATCAACAAATGAATAATGAAAACATCTCTCAATGTTACAGTAGATTTTCTCATATTTTTTACCTATAAAACGCGAGGGGTCGCTAGTTCGATCTCATTTTTATGCGTGTTTGAGCCTATGTCAGGTCTATATCGATATCATAAACCTGTAATGTTAAAATACTCATGAATATCAATTCCTTATAAATTTCTAAACTTCTAAAAAGTGTCTTAATTGCAAAAATTCGGAATGTATGTTTGTCTGCAAAATAAATAATCTAATATTAACAATAAAGATTAAATTTACAAAAACATTACACGAACGTAATGTGCACCTGAAATCTAAAATCATATTTCGATAGAAAAAGATGTTCAAAAGATGTTTATCTAAAGCTAAGGAAAGGATTAATACATACAATAACAAGAAAGAAATTAAAGATTGCTGAACCATTATGTAATACGTGCTATATTGCTGAGTATGTTTACCTGTGCACATATGAAGAAAAAAGTTGAAGCTAAATATGTTTCTATGAATGATACAGCGAATAACATCAACCAAAAGTGACCAACAAAAAATATCGAGACAAAAGTACATTTATAATAAACAGCAGAAAGAAACAGTTGGAATTTAGAGAAATATAAAGAGAAATGAAGGCTAGAAAATTTTGATAAGCACAGGACAGATGGAAGGCACAAGAAAATAGAGAAAAATCACATAAGCTAATCAATGAGATTGTGTACATAGATGGCAGCACAGTGTTTAGGATACATAAGAAAAGGACAACATTGAATTTACTAGCAGCGACAAAGGACAGGAAGGTGTGTCGATCCATGATCACAAGCATCTAAAGGGGTAGGCCATAAAGAAGACGTAGCTTTTGAATTTTAAATTATTTGAAAGTAAATATATATAATTAAATGTTTGTCATTGCAATAATCAATATTAACCATCATTCATCTATTTACTTAGAATCCGCAAGTTCTTTCTTCAGGAACGCTGTCCGTGGATAAAAGATCTATTCTCCTTGCGAATTGGAATTTCATGTTTATTTTCGAGATTTCTTCATTTCTTTATTCCAAAAGTACACAATATCTTAATGCATAGCCGATAGGCCTTCGTTTATTTTTCGGACAATGTATATTTTTTACGAAAATCTATTTTTGCTGTATTTACATTGTACATATTAATATAAGTTTATTATATGAACAATTGAGATAAGGCCTTCAGCTATTGCATTACATCATTAATCATGTCAATAAAAATTCCATCCTGAACATCTGGAAACTCTACACACAAGAAAGAACTTAATTTTCTATTCTTCGACAAATATGCTATTCAAAACGATTCTTGGGAAGACAGAGTTTGGACAAATATAGAATGAAGGGATTATTTTTTTCAATTGAACAGAAATTACAATTCGATCAATTGAATCAAACAAATCAGTGATTCCCAAAAGTTTTTCTCTCATCTGCATTTTAGAAATGAAATTTTCTCGCTCCTCACCAATTTTTATGTGTAAAAATCTACATTTTAAATAATAATAAAAACACAATGTAAGGTTAAAAGGAGATTGCGTAATCGAAGTTGATTACCACTAAATACACTTTCCTCCAGTTATAAGACAGACGTTCTCTCAGTCAGTTTAGTGACAAGGTTGTTACACGCTTGAGGGAACAGTTGTCGAAAGAGACATGACTGAGTGAGCAGAAGACTTTCTCCCAGTAGGTTGCCATAACTTTCAGCGGTTGACTGGTTGGCATTCACTGGTAAAGGACCCAATCTGTATTATTATTATTTAAAACATACCTAGAAAAAGAAGGGTGTTTATGCGTAAGTGAATGCAACGTATTAAAATTTGTGTCCGATTGCTCATTTCCATTTGATATCCACTTCGCTATAAAGCATATTCAAATCTCAATTAGAGAGCTAAAATTGTTAACCGTGTCACATGAATATGTGTTTTTTGAGCTTATGTATTAATACAAAGTTTTATTAATAGGAACGTGGTACGATATCACGCTTCTTGCATAATAGACACCAAATAATGAAAACCACCCACGGAATTGTTCAATACTAAAGTCATTGGGAATTGGATTATACAGAAATTAACATATGGGGGTTGACGCAAACTGTTGGATTTACATTCAAAATTAATGAACGCTGAGCGAACGTTGTTTTGAAAGGTATTTTTGTGAATTACAGATTGTGTCCCTCTTGTAAAATAGAGCTCGTAGCTCTCCGTATATTGGAATAAAGGAAGAAAAATGTGACTCTTCCTTCTTTGTAGCAAATAAGCCAAAACATAATTGGAAATAGAAAAGACGGATTAATAAATTCCATAATTGTATTTGCGCGTAATCTAATAGTTAGTATATTTGTAATACTTGATATAATACAAAAATTTTACAATGATATAATCGGTGAATCTTTATTTATAACTATTTATACTGGTACTAATAAATTCAAAAGTATTCATAACGATATTAAAATTTTGAAATCATATTAATTCTTGGAATATTAATGTTTTTTTACACTGTTTTTAAAAAAAATTCATTGTCTTTCAATCCTTCTAATTTTTAACACTGTCTTTAAGTACAGTATTTACATTAGTCCTCATCTTTGTTGCCATTTGTACGACATATCGGCCGTTGTACACTCCAACCTTCTTGAGGTCCTAGGAACTTAAACCGAAATATAGACAAATACTGTTTTTAAATATTTTATTCTATTTCAATCATTCCACCTCACCTGCTATTATCTTCAGTAGCACATCTGACGCGTGCGCATCGTTTGGGAACCACTGGTATAAATAAGACAAATCAGGCAAGATAAGTTCAGATTTTACTTAAAACACTTTTTAAATTCTAGTGTAAATAAATTTTATAGAAAAGACATTAGTTTATTCGTCTACTACATGGCCAGTTTGGTCACTCTGGCGTTCCAGAATTATTTTTATCACCAGAAACCGTCTTACAAATGTACCATTCGTCCTTACATTTAATACTTCTGCTATATCAGGTTGGGTGCATTTGCCATTCATCTCAAGATTCTTGACAAAATTCAAAAAAGGATCTGCAATGTAATCTATACTTTTTTTAAATTTTTTTTTTATAAGCGTTTCACCCCGAGCAAGGCATGTCACTGCCACTACTGTGCAGGGGGCTACGTAGAGTGGAGAAAGTCTGATTAAATATAGGAGATGACAGAGGGTGGGTGATAGGCGGGTAAGGATACCGAGAATGAGGGTTGGGTAGATGAGAGTGTTGTGAGAATAGTTGGGAGTTAGTGTGATAGGAGGTGTCTATTGACCCTACATTTAAACACCTGGAGATTGTAACTGTCAGGAAAGCAGAGTTGTGGAAGGGAGTTCCACAGGCGGGAAGCGCGAGAAAAGAAGCTGTTGGAGTAGAATTTACGGTTACATCTTATTTGTTTAACTGTAAAAGGGTGGGACCTAGTTGCTAATCTAGTATCTAGTGTAAATTCGTGCTTAGGCGGCACCAGTGATCTAAGCTCATCGGAGCAGAAGCCATGAAAGTACTTGTAGAAGAGGCACAGGGAAGCCACATCACGCCGGTGTGAGAGCGGCTGCAGCCGGTCTGCCAAGTCAGTATCAACCACGTTACAGATCCTCCTTTGTATTTTGTCAAGAAGCCCAAGGAGATAGGCAGGGGCACCCGACCAGATATGGCAGCAATATTCAATACATGGGCGGATGGTAGATTTGTATATGTGCAGAATAGATTCAGGTGGGAAAAATTTCCGAGCCCTGCACAGGGAGCTCACTTTCATAGCAGCAGATTGCCATCTCTAACTCATTCTCTTTCTCACCGACGTGACGTGGATTCTCTCTGTCTTTTTTACAAATATTTTTATGGCAACTGCCGTGACGAGCCTTTTCCATGGTGTCTCAACTACAAAACTTTAATGCTACTAGAATGACATCCATTTTCTACCCGTTTACTGTTAGAATAGTTAAATACAACCGCCATATCTACCGTTTTGTTTAATTTTGAATCGTATTAATTTAATGCAATAAATATTAAGCTTCACTAAAACTGATTTCAGTTAATGTCTTCTTTTCAGTTGAAATATTTTTCTCTTTCGTTCTTTCAAACAGGGAAAATAATATAAATCCTACCTAAATATAGACAACATTTTTAAATATGTGTACCTTTTACAATATCCATAATTTACCTTTACCATGTCCATAATGGTCTTGGGTGTCCTTGCGAATGCGCGAGGTGGTACTGTGAAAATTGACTCAGATCGTGAAATCAGTGAGTCCCTCTCGAAGTCCAGTTGATTTCATTACTTTCACGCCCTCGCTAATAACCTTTTGAAAGGTATTAATCAGTCTGTTCTCCCACTTGATATAGATTAGATAGCAGGGGAGATTAGGTTCTATAGATTTCGTCGGCAACCTACTGAGGGAAAATCATTCCAGTTAACCATATCACTTTCTAGACATGACCACTAAAGCATGTAACAAGTATAGCATTAAACTGACTGATGGACCTTTTAATAGCGATTAAATATGTATGAGCTCACACTCAGAAAACAGCATATTGATCACTGTAAATTTTAAGGTACAAGAAAACTCGTATAATACATAAACATCTTTCATTATATGTCGTCAATATTTCTACCACTTGGATATTTGAATCTCTGTAAATTTCTTAAACATAATATTTATTTATTTCTACATACCTGCATATTCGAGAAAAGATATTTCGCAAAAATAATCCGGGCCTGCATCACCCTTGGCGGGTTAAACATTGTTAGATTCGACAAGATTTAGGCCGATTTCCATACGTAGTGATTCGTTGAGTAAGCAAGTTGAATAGTACCTGATAAATGCAAATCTTTATTAGATTCTGAAAAGGTTCGTATCGTCTCAGCCCCATATGTTACCACATACGAACACCGCTTAAAAAAGTATCGTTTATATCCTCTCAGTTTCATATCACCATGCAAAAATTTTCTTTCTATTGCTGTGATGATTGTTATTTATTAATCCGACATATTTTATTACTTTCTGCTAGACATATTTTTCTAATGGAATCATAAATTCATTATTTTCAAAAATAGATGGCTAATATTGGATATTATCTATAAAAGAATGCACGATTAGACTCATATAAAATCAGAAATTATCAACAAGTATGTAAAATAACATCTTATCGTTATCATTATGGTCGATCTTTAATGTATATAACGTTCTCATTGTAAAAATATTCACAAAGTTTTGCTTGGATTTTTTAAAGTTCATATATTTTAAGTCGTTGAGAAAAGAATGTCCAGCTTTAAAACTAACATTTATAATTGAATTAAAAATCGTTTAAATCAGTCAAAATAAATTCGAGATAACAATACATTTCTGCAATCGAGATGCAAGTCTATATATTTACGTTTAAAATAAAAAAAAGAGTTTTTTTATTTACCAGGTATGAACACCAAGAAATTATAAAATACATTTTCTCAAAATCTTTTTCAACCTAATGTAATTTAATATTTGTCTATAATTCTGAGAAGAGCAATTATTTACATAATTTACATTGGTTGGACAAGATCCAGTGGATAAAACCGTTGGTTACATCCAGTGTATTAAAGTAAAGTGTAACCTCCTATTTCGAAGACGTAGCATGTTGTTTGATTGATTGAATTTGTTTTTAACTGTATATGAACCTCTATAGATTATTTAATGCCGACATCTAAATATTTTGAACGCAGTAGTTCGCCTTCACCTAGGACAAAAATGTAATAATGTCAATTTTGTTATATACTATATGCTTGGTAATTCAAGTATAGAATATATTAGGGATAATTCTACTTTAAAATATATTGCTAGCCATTGTATTATAAAAGTGTAATGTGGCTAATTTTACTAGAAACATATGTTAGTATTTTCACTAAAAATATTTACTGTCATTAAATATTCTATAAATAAATATTGTCAGACATTTTACTATAAGTACGTATTATTATAAATGTTACTATATATATATATATATATATATATATATATATATATATATATATATAATCGGTAAATTTACGATGAATATGTGTTAATGCATATGTTACTATAAATATATATTCTGTGAAATTTTATATAATTGTGGATTGTTGGTAATTTTGCGATACTATGTTTTTTTAAGTATGGTTGTTTTTGGTAATTGTTTGATAAAACAATGTATTTTAAATATAAATCAAATAAAATACGTTTTTTATAAAATTGTAATGTTAGTGATTTTATTATAAATATGCTTGTTGGTAATTTTAATTTAAATAATTAATGTCAACAATTTTAATATAAATAAATACATTTGAAAATTTTAGTACAAGGACGTGTTGTTAGAAATCTTATAAATATATGTATTGTCTGTAATTTTTCTATGAATATATATCGTTGGAAATTTTGCTATAACTATGTAGTTTAATATGTATTTTCGCAAATGTACTAAAATTATGCAATGCTGGTTATTTTAATATATATATATATATATATATATATATATATATATATATATATATATATATATATATATATATATGCATTATTAGTAATTGTTTTATACAACAACGTATTTTAATACTTTCGTAATATTTCTGATTTTGGGTTTACTATTTCTCATAGCTGTGATCCTAATATTTGTTACCAACCCACCTCAACATGGGAAAAGCAATTAAGGGGTTGTTCCCAACTCCTTAAAAATTTACAATTACCCAGTCGGCGGACTTGCCCATCGCAGTCATACCCAGGACTCGCAACTTTAGAAACTAACTCGTCAGTTGGCCATTACCATCTCTCGTGAGATTGCTGTATCTCCTTATCAGTGGTTAATTTTGACTAGTGTTTAGCTCCTTTTATATGTTCCAGACACTTCTAAACTTCTCGGTCGTCACATATACATTCAAACCAATAATGCCCTATCGCCGTATTATGTTAAAAGTCTCCAATGACCGTTAGCTCCTGACACAACTTCCGACTAAGGATATCGGATTACTGTCCTTTGTTCCTCCTTGTTACACACAGCTAGCAGTACGCCAATATATACACTAAAATATCATCAAAACGCGAATAAGCGGATAATGTTTTACTCATGTTCTTATATCTGATTCACCTATGATGTTCATTTTCTTATTTATTTAACATTGATATTGAGCTGTCCCTCTATTACTACCTGTATTAGTTTCAGTAAGGTTGTATATTTTGTACCATGAATTGGGATTTTGCCCACAGCCGGAATTCTAACAAGTTCTACCGCACCAAATCATGGTCGACTTTGGAACAACAGTAATTAAAAAGTGGTTCAACGTTCATAAAACACCTCCAATCTCCTAGTTTAATCTGTCAACTACTTTTTCAATATACGTAGTTCAATATACGTAGTTTTCTATACTTCTGAGATGAGATAGTATTTATATTATTTATATTGTGCCAACTGTCGTCTTCATGTGTATTGCCATGTTCGTGACGTTTAGCCTTTGTACGCTTGGGCCTTCTTTAGGTGCCAAGAATTTCGAACCTAACCATTTATTTCGATAACTGGGTTATATTATTCTCATTCCATGTGCGATGCTACTTCAGGATATCATTTATTCATCTCACTTTAACTCATCTATCTAAATTATAAAACTGTAATCAGGTATTGAAATCACATCCATTCGGCCTAGAGTAAAGCGTCGTTTAAATCCAATGAATTGACCCAAAATTTGTGACTTCAATACATGGGTGCAGCAGGTGACGAAATACAAAAATACATAAGCGAAAACATTCATTGCGGTTCTAAAACTACCAGCTGCAAAATAATCCGAATTCTGTTCAATAATCAACAAATTAATCCACAAAAATAAACCTAACAATATTCAAGTGAACAGAACTCATTAAAAGAGAAAGGCAAGTCTGTATCATGAAGATTATTGCTTTCTTTAGGATATTACAAGAAGAAATAATAAGTTTAATACCAAAATACAATTAAAAGAAGTAAGGCAAATACAAAATAACAATGCTTATTTCCATAGAGTGCGGGAAAGCATTGAATAAGCTACGACACAAAATGTTAATTGAAACATAAAAATACATGATTAATGTCTGTTATTAGAGTAATATCTAAGCTATATGGTGAATAAACCTTCTTCATATGGGGAACAATTTCAAAGAATGCGAAAAATAAATAATTAGGAAGAAAATATGGTTTTTCTGACCAAATATACAGTGGTAAGCAGAAATAATGAGCTACCTTAGCAAAAATTAAAAATATATCAGTTTCACTAAACTTTACTTACAAGTTTAAAACATTCACTTTCCGAAAGAGTATCTGTAGGCATTCAGAAATGTAATAATCGTTGCGTCATAAACAAAACTCCTCTCTGGTAATCGTCTGAGAGAACAATTTCTGGCTTTTATCAGAATGGTTAGTGCTAGCCTTCAGAAGGAAGACACGTTTCATCTTCAAGGCCTAAAGCTTTTCACTGACAGAATGATATCTTTACTTCTCCGGGACCCTAGCAAAATGGTACTAGGATACCATTGTTCATTTTTTAGAATATTGCTGTCACAAGTCGTCTGACGCTACTGTTAGATATTATGAGATCATTGATGAAATCCAACAAAAATTCCCTAATGATACTTGTCTTGAACTGGCACTCTACATTATTAACATTCACACCACCATAATGTAGCTTCCATATGCTTTTTTATAAATATTTTAATCGTAAATGTTATGAAGTACTCAAATCTAATGACAGCCAGATAAGTGCCATAATGATACACGCTTGGGCTATCATATCTCGAAAGAGACATCATCGACTGATTAGAGGTGATATCACTTTCAGTGATATACTGGTTGCCAGACATGGCTATAGAATCCATATTTGACCCATAGCACGAGGGAAGAGACAGATTATAACCTTTCTCAATGTTATTTTAGCGTAAGTAAATGCAGTAAATTTTATTGGAATTTGAACTCGGCTTTCCAATTTCTCGTTCCGAGTCGATATCCACTGCACTACAACGCACATCTACTCTAATGTACATAGACATTAAAATTTAAAAAAATAATAGACTGACAGCAAGATACAATCATTTCGCGGATTGAATGGCTACGTGTGAGTGTAGGGTCTATGCTAACAGTTTCTTTTCTCGAATATTTGGTTTGTGTAACACTCGTTCGCGATATTGCTTGCCAGTGAAGTATGATCTTCAAAACCGTAAAATCAATGCTTATCGTTATGCATGTTCTCTTAAATTATTTTATTCTATTGTTTCCCACAATGTTTTTAAAGTTTTGCTCATATTCCTTCACTCTTAATAAACTGATTGTAGCGTATTACTTTGACTGGGAGAAATGATTATATAATGGGAGCGAGTAGGAAAAGAAATAAACACTTGAACGCAAATTTATAGTAATAAATATGTAATGAATCACCAGCGAAAAACTACAATTAACTATTTTAATGATGGGATAAAACATAAATTTACACAACTTCTCGTGAGATAGACTACAATGTAAATATTGGAATATGTGCAGAAAATACCTCGTCAGGAATATTCCTTGCATTCAACAAAAAATATTGGAAGTTATTTAATGTTCTGTTGGAACAGGTAGATAAAACAGAACATTTTTCTGCTTCAAAAAATCTAAATTGAAATATATTTTATTAGAAATTGTGCCAGTAAAAGGTTGCTTTCATTCATTTCTTGACAAGCGGTTATTTTGGCGTTGTTAAATGATAAACTCATTTGATTTATTTAATAGTCTTTTCACTAATCTCGAAAGTTTACAATTTTTTTTTCATATCCAAAACATTTTCAGGTATGCTTCTTTTGGAGAACATGGACTGTATGACTTGATATTCCAAGATAGTGAGTTTTTGTGACGTTTCAATACATTTCAATATTTTCTTCAATTGTTAAATGATAATCAACAAAATTAAAATTAAAAATTTAAATCTTCAAACTTACCGATAGCCATGTTTGATCAATGAACACGAGTAAAACAAATGCTGATCTTAATCTGTGCTGTTCATCTAGAGATGTTTCAAGTGTCTCATAACATTATTATGCCTTATTTTCAATAAACGTTTGCGTTCTGAACTGTATCCTGTTTTACGTCAGTGTGAAGTTTGACGAGTGTTTTCTTTTTTCAGAATCCTTCCTTTTAAATTTCTTTATCTACTCATACTCACATCAACGTGGAAATCATCTGTCGTCATATTGTGTTAAAAGCTTTTATGTATGTGAGTCATTGACACAACATTTGACAAAATACATCTGACTACCGCTCTTTGTTCCTCTTTGGTGCACACTATTCACAGTGCGGCCACGCTTACACTGGAAAAGCAACTAAAAAAACTAAAAAAAGATCCATCACAATCTTCGATCATTTGACAACAATCGCAGCAGCTATAATTATGCATTGGTAGAAAGCAATGTGTCAAACGAAAATATATATTACGGCAAAAGTACAGATAAATATTAATTAATTGTTATACATGACACATTTGGTTATTCTTTGTAATTTCTTTACAATTTGCATTGAGCTACCCATGTGTTACCGTTCTGCATTTTGTTATGGTTTTTTTCTGTAATGTTCTATGTTCAATAATATTGAGAAGTGTCAAGCGGATCACAATATTCTTGTGTCATTTTTTGAGTATCCTCTTGCCTTCAGATTTAAATCATGCTAAATACTATTACAGTGAATTGTCAGAGATACAACCAAAGAAAATACATTGTCGCATACTAACAACTTCTCTTGTAAAGAATAAGTAAATTGATATTATTTAACTTGGATGCTAAAATTGTTTGTATGCCACTCTTTCATGTATGCAGCAAAACGATATTATACTTGAACATCCACCAAGATTTATTACCTGCAGAAATAATTTTAGAATAACAAAGGTGGCATTCAGTGGAAAGATGGAAAAGTAAAGGTCTAATCTGAAATATAACTTGCACAATTCATAATAGAAATTAATTAAGAATGGATTATGAGACAACAATATCAACTAAACAAAGTAGATTGTGATCTTGATATTGTCGACATATAATTCAAGCCAATATAGAAATTTGACTATTTGTTTTGTATAGTAATAGATGACGGAAAAGGTAGCAGAAAAATCAGGAAGGTGGATCCAAAATTTAATAGATTTCCTTCAAAAGTATAGATAAAATGTATATTAAGGTCAGATTTAATTTACTATAACAATGCGGATGCTTGGACACTTCATGTCATTTATTATTTAATTTCTTACTGTCGGAAAATGGTTCTACAATGAAATACAAAGGCAGATGTTGTTAATAATTATGAGTCCTTAGTTTCAAGATATCAGCAAAGGATTGACGTATACATTTACTCATAAAAAAGCAGGTAATAGTTTTGGAGTATATTGTACCAAAGGATTTTCTCAGGGGCCTAACACGCAAAGGGTATACTTAAAGCAAGAGATGCAAGGGCAGCAATAGGTAAAATAATTAATGAGTTTATGTCAATTTTTTAATTTTCTGCGAAATCTATTTGTTCCTTCCCTCAGCATGGTTGTTTCTAACCACAAAAAATTTGCACCTCACGAAAAATAAATTCGGCTGACATGAAATATAGAGATTATATTAAATCATTCGCTAGGTATGCTGTCAAAAAATTCGTTCCATATGTTAGAATATATAATTTTACTCTATAGAATCGATTTATATTTATATTTATAAATTACAAGGGAATATTTCTGGTACTCCTGAAATACATTTACAGTTTCTAGATGAACCCCAAAACAGGTTCTGCACTCTCATGGCTCATATCTTGGTAATTAGTGTTAATTTTCGGGTGAAACCTTCGTTATAGTACCATTGTCAAACGTTATGTTATGTCTTCTTATTACTGAGTCGATAGTAATCATGATAAATGAGTTTGTAGATGCAAAAAGGTAACTTGTTTCTTAAGTATACAAAGTTTTAGCTCTTTCAAGGACTTTTTTACATTTAATCCAATCATTACAAATAGTCAATATATGTCGTGCTGATAGAGCCGAAAAAGTGATCATGTAGGGTATAGCGGCAGAACATGCTGGTGTGAACAACCAGAATGAAAGCAACCATATCGGCTTCGACTCAAGAATAAGCCCCAGAGGCAAATCTCTCAATTGAAGGTAAAAAATGTCAAGAAAATCAAGATAGTTACCCCAGTCAGCATGTTGGTAAAGAAAAGATGTTTTATGTATTGAATTTTCTATACTTATATATAAATATATATCCAGGTAAAGGTTACCTAATATTATACAATTTTGAATTTTCTGGCATTTACTGTTCTTTCAAAAAGTGCTCAATACACAAAATATCGTAGAGACTGATATTATCATATATTTATATATTAAAAATACATTGCGACACGGAAATATTTTGTTTCGAGATTTCTATCTCGTCATTAGGAAATGTTAGATGTTAGTTCACTACTAACATCTAACATTGCCTAGTAACTAGATAGAAATGTTTAAACATATAAAGTTATGTGAGGCAATATATTTAAATTAATAATAATAATAATAATAATAATAATAATAATTATATATATATATATATATATATATATATATATATATATAGTTTACTGGGAGAATAGTATTTTAGGCAAGCAAATATTTAGTTATAGGTATTATTGCAATATTTCTCCTCTTTAGTGATATTTGCTTACTCAAACAAAGGATCATGCATATAAAAAGGAATCAACACAAGAAAAAAACCATGAAAAAAATGTACAACACTTGCCAATTATACAAATGTAAAAAGAAGTCAATAGAACAAAAGTATTAACAAATTAAGCACTTATAGAACCACTCACATACCAAGATATCTAATTACACCAAGCTCCTTACAAATAAGAAAAAAAAAACAGGACAAATGAACATATAGAAATTAAGCCCAGCTGAGGAAGGACATCATAACGGCACTTTCACGTATCTTAACATTTGTCAGGATGCTGATCAGTCATGTGACAAATTTCTCCACATTATATATATATATATATATATATATATATATATATATATATATATATATATGCATTACATCAAAGAATAGCGTTATCATTTAGATACACAGTGTTATATAGCCTTCAGAGAGTGCCACATGAATATATTGTAATAACATCCAGAAAAATATATGTACAATATCTGCGTACGTGTTTTTGTGTGTGCGTATGCCTGAGTTTATGTGTGTATCTATAAACAATCTTATTGGGTAAGAGCCGTCAAATACCCATATATTTTGCGTTGATGGCAAATTTTATTTTAAGTTAATAATTCTGGTGTATGTACATTTTTACATTTCTCAGACTATAATATCATAGAGTTATTGCTGACTTTTTTTTTTTTTGCTTTGAGGGTAAACCTTACTTCAATTCACAGGTATTCACAATATGTCTAGACTTTTCTATTCACTGTTCAAAGTTTAGAGTTCTCGAAGTATTTGCTGTTTCCCGTAAGGGACACAGAGTAGCGTAAAATCAAAATAAATTTATATCAGGGAAAATAATGTAGCATTTCGTTTCATGAATTTTGAAACACGCGAGGGAAAGAGGTAATATAAATAAAGAGTAATGCTTATGCAAATCTTTACGATGCTTGAGGGCCTTAATAAATTTCATACTACTTTTATCTTTTATTGCCGCAGCAATACATTAAAAATGTTAAAATTCTGAGTGGAAATTGGGTTTCTCAATGAAGGAATGATTTTCCGTCGAAGATTTGTTTGGCTGGTGGAATTTTCAGTTGCATAGGATTGTTCAGTACTACTGTGTAATTTAACCAGAAAATGGAAGGAAATATTTTAGGTTCACTTAGTTTGATAATTGTACATTAGAAGAGCAATTCCTATTTTATACATGACTTGGCAGCCAACAAGTAAATAATTTTGTTATTTATTTCTAAAAACAAAAACAAAAAAGAGGAATTATTATTAGATTTCAAAATAAATTGAAAAAGAGGAATTATTATTAAATTACAAAATAAATCGAATAAGCTCCAGTTCAATATTTAATTCAGCAACAAAATATACGGTATATATGTGGTGAAACTAACAGCTGATATCCAAAATATCGTCGTTCACTATGGCAAAATATATCACATTTAATGCCTCTAGAAACTTCTTACCAGTAATGATCTGAGAGACCCCTCTGTTCTTCCCATCAGCTTGTCTAATACTAAACTCTAAGGCAGTGATACATTACGCCTTCTTGGGCTAACATTCTCGGCTAACAGAGAAAAGATTATAGAAAATCATCTGCCAGGTCAGCTGCTAAGAAAGGTATTTCACTGTGTCTAGTGAGACAATGCTTCTCTCTAGAATCGACGACCTTGTGTAAACTAACTGAAACAACTACTTTAATTTCGTTCATTTCAGCATACGGTCAGTTTTAGACCCACTGCTGTAAAGTGTTTAATAGATTTCTATTTTCTTCTCTGATCAGCTCATTTGCAGTGGGGTGCAATAATATGAATCTATCTTCTGGATGTATGATGACATTTTGTGGCCTGAATAATAGTGCGTTATCCGTGACTGCATCAAATCACGCCTAGACACTCTTGTCTTAACGGTTGATTATATGTCCGTCGGCCGTTGTCTGCGATAGATATTACTCCAAGGAAGCTTACGAAAATTGTCAAGATTCACGAACACGCTAGCAAGATTTACAAAGAGATTGTGAATATTGCTGTTGTCAGCCTTTCAACTGTCAGTCGTGTCATTAAAGCCAAGAGACCAACTGGATCTATCGTACCTAGTATATATCATAAGTGTCTTTGTTAAAGCAGTCTTAATACAATGTCTTCGGTTTTTATGAATTTTTTTAAGGAGGGATTGCTGCTTAAAAGCACACACACACACACATATATATATATAACTGTGTGTGTCTGTATGTGTTATGTTGTCTTGTGTGTTACTTTAAATAAATTTTTTCAGCTAACGAAAATAACATTATTTTCACAAAAAAGACACTAGATCTGAAGATATTTCTTTTTATGAAAAAAATGATTTCAATGTAAAGCCTTAACAATCTGATAAATTTCCCGTAAAAGAAAATCCAGTCGCAAAAGTAAAAACAACACAAGAGACGACGTACACGTGATCAGGGAAAGTGTAAAATCTTAGGAAGACATTATTCGTTTTCTTTCCAATTAATTTTCGCAAGGGTTTATCTAATATATCTATAATTTTACCAATCGTTTATGCTTTGAATATTTCTGCCACATATCCGATGCCACTGCTAAAAATTGTCAGTATTATTGGCCCTTTTCTGACGCCTGAGTTTAATTCGCTGACCTACTGCTGTATGTTTGCCTCACTATACCGTTTATATAAACATTTTCCTAGCAATTGTTCGCGTGACCTTTTCACATTTTGAATTAAATGCAATTGCAGGAATAATATAAGAACTAATCATTTGATCTGCTTATAAATGTAGCCGTAAGTTCTATGCTAATAGTTTCTTTTTCTCTCCTTCACGGCGGTTGAATTACCTTTGAGCTACCATCCAATTTTATATAAAAAATATCTTAATTTGCAAGTTTAATCGTTATCTAATGTCTTCATGATTATTCATTTCCGCTTCTTAACATTATTAATATTTTGGTTCCCAATTCTTTTACACACCGTAAAACTTTTAAAAACTGCGTTGCATGTGGATTATCCTGATTATATATATATATGCGGTGTAGATATAGAAGCATACAACGGAGAATCCTATATATACAATGGTTGTATAACTTTGTAAGAGAGCTCTAAATATGCATGTATATAAATATATAGAAAGAAAATATAAGGAAAAATTCAGACAGGCACGTTATTTCATGCTAAATCGGAAGTATAGGACTATTTAAGGCGAAACAATACCAGCTTCCTTCTTTGATTTTTCATCTTTAGTGTACAGATGATTTTTCGTGGAAAATCTTATGTACAATAAAGACGAAAGCTGATGATGGTTCTCATGAAATAGATTTAATTTTGTGGGTACCTGATAGACCCCAAATAATTGCTAGCATATAAAGACGCTACTATGTTCAATAGTTGTACAACATCGTGCTACACGGAAAGAAATTTTGCTCATAGATTCCTTCCGATTGTCCTAATACTCAATCCCATTTGGTACATTGACCGCATGAACTTAAGCTTACTGCTAGACTCGCAACTAATTTTAAACGCCTTAATGTTGAACTATCTACATGTAACAGTAAGTTCTACTTCAGGAGTTACTTCTCACGTATTTCTCGCCTGTGGGGAGCTCTCTCAGTTTCTTGCTTTCTTGATACTTGCGATCCTTAGAAAGATTAATGCAATTTCAATCCTTTCTCTACCGAAACCTGCCCTTATAGTGTCCTTTCTTCCCACTAGTGTTTTCTTAATTTAATTCACTCTCAGTAACACATTCAATTTTATTATCCTTATTGACAGGCTTCTTCTGAAATGATTAAAAATATATACACCTATGCATGAGTATCCTAATGAGACATACATTTATTTCATTATATTTAATGAGTGTAAATTTGTGTGATGAGATAAGATTGTTAATTAGTAATCAAAAATATGAAAAATGCCATTTCTTTTTCTCTAATAAAGTTCTCTTAAGAATAGGAATTTTTTGGAAAGAAAACAATTTTCTGTAACTTGGTTATTTGAAAGGTCACTAGGTTTAAGAATTTCGAATCTGTTAAAATTCAAAACACCTGTTGTTTATTTCTTTCTACCGTAGTCGGTCTTCATTTTAAAATATCTTTGCGAGTAAAATAACAACACCTGTATAAGTTGTATTTGACTTACTTACAGCCTCTTGGCTGCCTTCAGGTGCCAGGTGCAGTTAAATAGAGAATTTTTAATGTTTATCTCCCTCGAATCTAAATAAGGATTGGTCAGCCAATAAAAATGTAATAAGTAAATTAGTGCCGAATAAGGGATTTACAATGAGTTTTCTTCCCACTTCTGCAAAATTATAACCTGATGTATGGCTGTCTGAACAAGAAAAATATGACAACGAACGGTCTATTATTGGATCACATATGAGAATACATTTTAGTCTTAAATATTCTTCAATGAAGGCTGAAACACTGAGTTCTATAACGAGTAGACTGTAGACGAATAATGAAGGAGCATCTCTTCCCATCTGACACCAGATACATTTCAGCCATTACACTACACTGTGAAAACCTGGCTTGTTAAATAAAATCCTAAAATTTTAACCAACTACTGAAATCTCCATAATGACATGCGGGTTAGAAAACTTCTGTAGTAACAACCAAATTCTTCACTGTATTTTTTTATTCTCTTCGACTCGTCGACATTAAAGGCGCTGGCGAATAGGATATATGTCATTGTCATATCCATACACTCTAAGTTGCTGTCTGAACAGGCCATATATTACCGCCTATTCTTGAGTCGCTTACAGCAGTGGCTTGCATGATGGTCTTGTATAGAATAGTATGTCGTGTGACGTTGGCAAAACATGTCATCAGTTGATGTTTAATACAGAAGAGGATAGATTCCTGTCGGTCCACGAGACTTTCGACATCCTTCGTGTATTTTGTATTTTGCAACAATCATTGTTGTAAGAACAATCATAATAAGAAAAAGGCAGATGCCAATTCACAACCCTTGTAAGGAAAGAATCAATGAAATTTACAATATTGTTCGTGGAGATTTTCCACATTAGCTGTCAAAGTTTTGGCTTTCAAAAGAAAAGTTGTGTTTATTGTTAGTCCCAAAGCGATATTTCGATGACAACAGCAATGATATCTGCTCCCTGGACTGTCATAGAATTATTTCGGTTAGTTATAGCTCTGAGGTTGTCTGCTTGTTACTCTTCTACCAGAGGGATATGTACACCCGTCAAAATAAAAGAACTGTTCACAGACATACCCACTGGGCAATAAATATTGGCTAAGGCAGCTCTTGCTCGATGGTGCCTTTCTGTTTATAAATTGACAGCTAAATCGAAAGAATGTATGAACAATAAATCAAAATATATGCATTATTAATATATCACAGTTACTTCTGTAACTGATTTAGGTGTGACCATGCTTAATAATTTCATACTCTGTGATGATGAGAATCAAATTTAACATCTTAAAAGCAAAGATCATGTTATAAAATCAGCAGCTGGCAAATAGGTTTCCGAAGATGTATGAAAAAGTAGTCTTTAGAGAAGAGTACATTATTTATGAGGCTGAGATATCAATTTACTTCTTATAGCAGAGATAGATAGTTCATTAAATTTTTTTTTCTCAAAACATACAGAATCATTTCCATGGGATTTATATTTGAAACTTCCAGGTTAATTTTGTTTAATGACATATTAACATTTCTATAGATCATTCAATGTATGTTTTGAACATAATGTCTTAGCTCCAAAATCAATATATACCACATCTTGTGCAAATTAGCTGAAACAAAACGATTAAGGTATCCCAGGTTGTGTCACACATTCCCTGATCCAGCATATATAATCACCAGACGTTGTTTTTCTCTTGGTGATCGCATTTTCTTTTACGTTTCAAACCGATTGATCCAGTTTGTTTGTTCGCCTTGATAACACAACTGACAGTTGAAAGGTTGACACCAACATTAGCTGCGTTCTCACTGTAAAGCTTGACAAAGTCTTTGTTCACCGTTACAATTTTCGTAAGATTCTTTGGAGTAACGTCCATCGCAGACAATAAATAGGACAACAAATCGACAGTCGAGATAATAGTGTCTTGGAGTGTTATGAAACTGATGTAATCACGGATGACGAAATATTTTTCAAAGATAAACAAATTCATACATAGACATCAAAAATAGATTCATATTACTGCGCAGCACTGTAAATGACCTAATCTGCGTCTGCGGAATAATATATATTGATTACGCCTTCTCACACTTCTTATAGCGTGTCTATAATGGGCCCCAGAGTAATATAATTTATAAAATATTTTAGATTATTACAATAGGTAATACATATTTCGCCGGGTCAAGATTTTAATATCGTGGCTTGTCAGACCCAAATGGTACAACAGTTGGTCCTCAAAAATAAACCACCACAATTTCTTTTCTTTTATTTTATTTTACATAGACGCTCACATGTCCATATTAGAATAGCCATTTTAACGGTTATTTAAGAAAATTTCTCCCTCATTCAAAAAGAACACAGAAAAGAAAGAGGAAAGCAAGGATAAATAAAAGATAGGCGATGGATTAATGTAAAGAAGAGAAAAAGAGAAAAAAAAGAAAAACGAGAAAAAATATGGGAAACAGAAAAAGCTGAATGGAAAGCAAGAAGAGAAAAAGAAAGGACAAACAGATACAATAAAAGGAAATACAGTATCACGAGAAATAAATGTTGGCACCATTTATTGTAACAGTGTCTCAAACCTCATAATTGTTCTCTTAGAACGACAAGGACAAATTTAACTATCAAATTTAATTTCAAATAACCTGGGATGTATTTACGGTACAAAAAAAAATTACACATCATAATTTTAATACAACTTCAAAAAATAACTACTCTTACTATTATTTTAAAAATTAATGCTAGTTTAAAAAATATTTTTAAATTAATTAAAAATACTAAAGTTAAAAAATACATAAATATAGAATCAGGAAAAATAGATAAACCTAACAGAAGAGGGAAATACACAAAAGAAGAAAACAAAAAGGGAAAAACACGATAGTAATTTATTCTAACTATAGTTAAAACAATTACTCCCTATTAGAAAATATAAATTATTAAAATACAATCTTTAAAAAATATCCAAAATAGTAGCAATACTAATAATAAATAATGATAATAACAAATAAAACAATAAAGAGATAGCAAATATATCTATACATACATATATACACATACACATATATATATGTATTCATATACATATGTATTTATATATACACATGTATGTATCAAACAAAACTTTTCAACACCTAATGATAATTATAATAAATTAAATAATAATAATAATAATAATAATAATAATAATAATAATAATAGAAATTTCTATTAATTTTTTAAAAAATTCAGTTAAAATAATTAAGAAATAAACGTTAGAAAAATAAGCCTAAAAAGTAGGAGGGGGAAAATTAAAAAGAAAAAAAAAGATAAAATAATTAGAATAGTATAGAAACGTATTTAAATTAATATAAAATGAACTTCCTATATCAAACCTTCGTCTATTCCATTAATATTTGTTCTTAGAAACGCGACTTGGGATTTCATCTATTAATTTTTTTTATTAGTGTCTATTATTAGTAGTATCATTATTTAAGATGTTCTTTTAAGATTTTATTTTAATTTTTTATTTATTTTTTCTTACTAGGAATTATTATTTTAACTTTATTTAAAATAAATTAACACTAGTGGTTATATTGTAATTTCTATTACGATGTAAGATTTATGATTTATCGGTATATATATTATAATCGGTATATTTATATTATATATATATATATATATATATATATATATATATCGACGATATATGGTTACAAATAGCAGTGTATATATATATATATATATATATTACATAATAATATATATGCCAAAATATAAATAATAATAATTTCCCTAACTGCATTGCTGATTAATTTAAGTGGAATAAATAAAAAATCATAATTAAACAACTAATGACAACAAAGACAAGAATACATTTTTTCACATAGCAAGCAGTAAGATCAACTCAAAATAGAACGTTACGGAATCAGATTTTAGTATGCACCAGGGGGGAGTAAGAAAAGATTATGTAGGTATGTATAATAGATAACGCTTTTAGAATACGAAGTTAATGATGACAGTTCAGCTGCGTGTGTAGCATGGCGTGTCTTAAGTACAGTTTATGAACTGGATGTCTCGTTTCTTCTGTGGCAATGGAGCTGTAAGGCTAAAAATAATTCATTACCTACAAGGAGGCTTGAATGCTTTTAGAATTTAAAAAAAAAATAGCGCATTTATTTTTAACAATACTATATTCTTGTACTGAACTTACCATGAATGTATTTCTGCATTTAGTAAGTTTTGTATTTGTGTCATTTCTCCCAAATATTGTTTTGAATCTATTTACTCAACCTCATAAAATATAATACGCACTGCTTTCATCTATCCCTGTTTCCGTTAATCTATCCTGTGAGAATCAGTTTTTTGTGCCTTTCTTCTTCATAGTTTACTTCGTCACTTACTGCAAAAAATAAATAAACAACAGCTTGGTCACAATGGTAGAAACAAATAAGTTAAAACTTCAAATAGAAGGGATTTTAAAAATTTGCTTGCGCAATCGATAATGTAACTCTAATAATGATAATGTAAATAACATATACACTGGTTTCGCAACAAGCACATCATCGTGTTGATTTACGTATAATTTATTCGACACGTTTACTTAAATCCTATATGACAAAAAATAAAACAAAAATATATATCAATAGAGTAGCATGTTTTTTTTTATAAGCGTTTCACCCCGAGCCAGGCATTTCCCTGCCACTATAGCGCAGGGGGCTACATAGAATGGAGAAAGGATGGTTAGATATAGGAAATGCCAGAAGGAGGGTGATAGGGGGCTAAGCATATCGAGAATGAGGGTTGCGTAGATGTTGAGAGTGTTGGGAGAGTAGTTGCATTTTAGTGTGATAGGAGGTGTCTAATAACCCTACATTTAAACACCTGGAAATTGTAGCTGTCGGGAAAGCAGACATCTGGAAGGGAATTCCACAGGCGGGATGCGCGAGAAAAGAAGCTGTTGGAGTAGAAATTACGGTTACATTTTATCTGCTTAACTGTAAAAGGGTGGGACCTAGTTGCTAATCTAGTATCTCGTGTAAATTCGTACCTAGGCGGCACCAATTATTTAAGTTCATCGGAGCAGAAGCCATGAAAATATTTGTAGAAGAGGCACCGGTGAGAGAGTGGCTGCAGCCGGTCTGCCAAGTCAGTATCAACCACGTTACAGATTCTCCTTTGTATTTTGTCAAGGAACCCAAGGAGAGTAGCAGGGGCACCCGACAAGATGTGGCAGCAGTATTTAATACATGGGCGGATGGTAGATTTATATATGTGCAGGAGAGATTAAGGCGGGAAAAACTTCCGGGCCCTGCACAGAGAGCTGACTTTCATAGTGGCGTATTTGGCAATGGATTCGGTATAGTCATTCCATTTGAGGTCCGCCGAGTGTGTAAGGCCAAGGAGGTGTACTGTTTTACTCACTAGGAGGCAAGCCTGTTCCATGCTAATGGGAGGTAATTGTGATTGTCTATCGTGGTTAGATGATAACAGCTTCGTTTTAGAAGTATTGAAATTTACTAGCCATTTCCTACCCCAGGCCACTACGGATTTGAGGTCCTTTTCAAGCTCGGCAGCGAGGTGCGCTTTTTTGCTCACACCGCGTTTTTGATCGAGGCGAGAGTACATTGTGGTTTCATCGGCGCACATGCCTAAGTGGGACCTAATGGCATCGGGGAGATCATTAATGTAGATTAGAAAGAGCGTGCGACCCAGGATAGAACCTTGAGGGACGCCCGCATTCATATGGTAGTTTTGGGAGGCATGCCCATTTAATATTACCTTCAATGTGCGGTTAGAAGAGGAATGACTGGATGAGGTCAAACAGGTGTCCAGTTATACCGAATCTCCGCAGTTTGCATAAAAGTCCTGCGTGCCAGACTCTGTCGAACGCTTTGGTGATATCCATGGCAACGGTTCGGGCTTCGCCATTCTTATCAAGAGCCTGGTATATGTAGTCGGTAATGGTCGTTAGCATATCAGCAGTAGACCTGGTGAAGCGAAAACCGTGCTGTTTGTCCGAGAGAAGCATGTGGGCCGTGAGATGATGAATCACCTCGGCGTTGATAATGGCTTCGAAAACTTTGCTGAAGATAGGAAAGAGACTGATAGGGCGGTAATTGGCGGGGCCTGAGGGTTCGCTAGAATTCTGAAATATAGGAAATACACAGAAAGACTTCCAACAGCCAGGAAAGCAGGAAGCGGATAGGCAGAGGTTACAGATTTTAGAGAGGACAGAGGAGAGTTCTGGGGCACATTTCTTCAGAACTATTATTGGGATTCCATCCCCGCCGCTCGCTTTGTGAGGGTCAAGTTTTGGGATTATCTTAGAGAACAGCGAGGGTGTAAAATAGACGTTATTTAGTTGAGCCTTAGTTCTGGGTGGGAAGTCCGGTGTAGGTACTCCTAAAGAGTCCAGTGTCGAATTTGTGGAGAATCTAGGGGCAAAGCATTCAGCCTTGTCCGCTGGGGAGGTGAGAACTTTAAATTCATTGATTAGTGGGGGTATTGACGTCTTGCTCTTGTTGATCACGCTTTGCAGAGTCGCCAGTAATCTTTGGTGCCGAACTTAGAGGATGCTATGCGTTGCTTCATTCTTGTAGCAAACGCCCTATTAGCTTCGTGCAGTACTTTCTTTACACTTATTACGAGCTGAGGCGAAAATGCGCCTGTGTTGGTTCGACGAGCAGCTTCGATAGAGCCGGAAGAAAAGGTTCCGTGGGCAATGGCGGCCGAGCAAGCGGGCGAGAACCAAGGGGACGACTGTGATTTTAGCTGGAATTCCCTGTCCGGGATGAAAGCATCGATGTCAGCCTTAACCTAAGAGGAGACCTCGGACGCACAGTCTTCGACAGGAAGACCGAAGACGTTGTTCCTGGGGACGTGGTAGAGGAAGTCTCGGAACAAATCCCAGTCTGCTCTCTGGTAGCAGTATAATATTCTGCTGGCCTGGATTTCTTGGGTAGAGTAAGATTGGATTGAGATGTTGACTGAAACTACGGCGTGGTCATAGTTTCTGAGAGTGCAGAGCTCCCTGGTAGTGCAGGAATCTGGAATGGAAGTAAAGCAGAGGTCTAGTAAAGAGTCCCTTCCGTTAGAGTTATTAGAGAAATTCGTGGGGAAGTCCACCACTTGCTTTAGAGCTTGGGTTATTGAAAAATACATGGTGCAGATCCCATCAAGGTCGGTGACAGAGTTTTCAAGCCACTTGGTGTGGTGGGCGTTAAATCGCCAAACACATATATATGGGCAGATCGGTGAGAAGAAATGGCCTTGTCGATATTGATAGAGATGCTGTCAAGTACCGAACAGTCAGAGGATGAAGGGAGCGTTAGAGGAAGAAGAGATAGCTAACCGAGCTTAGAAGTGAGAGACGGAAGCACATGAAAGAATGGTCCAGAGATTCAAGAGATGTGACCCTAGATAGAGGGAAGTGTTCATTGACCTAAACACTAAACCCATGCATATATGGACATTGGTGTCCTTCCTGAAGGAAAAGCCCCGAGGAGGGGATAGAAGGGTCAAGGTTAGTCTCACATATAGCTATGATATCTGGTGACTTAGTTTGGAGGAATGATTCTACACTATAAAATTACTGCGGATACTTCGTATGTTTGGGAAGGAAACGCAGATATGTTTGGGCGTTTTATGACTAGCTGGTTTAGTCTTGCTGTTTCGTTTGTTTAATTTCATAGTGGTTTAGTTGGGGAGAGAGAGAGGTCTAGAATAGGATCAGGTGGTCACTAATTGCAGCAGGTGAAGGATGGAGAATGGCACCGCCTGCAGCATAATGTCCATGCGTGAAATGACACTACAGGAACCCCTATATTATTCAACTGTTGATCAGAGCATCCTCTCAAGACGCTACGCAAGAGTTCGGGCTCCTAACTACCAAGTCGGAAGCATCAACCAGGAAACTGCCAACCCGGTACCCTCAGAATGAAGAAACGTTGCCACCCTACTCACCAACTGCAAAAAGCTTACAGCCAACACATCACCAAGTCCGAAAAACAGAGATGAACCGGGAACCCCTTCCTAAACAAGAAACAAGGCATTCACATCTACTCCTGTCCAGAAGAAGGGGTTGCAGTGTGAGACCAGGCGATAGTAAGTACTATCTACACTAATTAAAAAAAAAGTCAAAGTAATAAGCGTTTACTAAGTTTTAACTTATACTAAGTTAAAACGGACCTTGATAAACAAAAACAATTTGTACAATCATAGTCGAAGTGCATTACAAGAGTGACTAGCAGAGAACATATGTTAGTAACAAAAATACATCGAAAAATAAGAGCCAAAATAAAAATAAATATAAATAAAAATAAGATAAATCAACTGGCTAAAACTTACCATTTGCAGAGAAACCGACTGAAAAAGTTAAGAAAATTTCGCAAATTATCCTTATTTTCTTTCAGACATTCCTGGCTAGTTTTAGCCGCCGTTAAGTAAGCTACTGCAGGGAGAAGTGAGATATGGTAGAAGACAGTGAAGTGATTGAGGGTGGGAGAGAAACACCTCGAAGCATGTGTCTACTTACCAAGATGACGAAGAAGAAAAATGGTCGGTCCTCAAAGACTAACTACTCAGAATTTTCATATGAAGTTAACAAATAAAACCCCAAACCGTATATATCAAAACGGACCTTGATAAACAAAAACAATTTATACAATCATAGTCGAAGTGCATTACAAGAGTGACTAGCAGAGAACATAGGTTAGTAACAAAAATACATAGAAAAATAAGATTCAAAATAAAAATAAATATAAATAAAAATAAGATAAATCAACAGGCTAAAACTTACCATTTGCAGAGAAACCGACTGAAAAAGTTAACAAAATTTCGCAAATTATAAAAACCATTTGTAAACATTTAAATTTAAACTTACGATACGATGTAATTCCCTTGAATTCAAGGTGTGTTTGCAACAGACCACCTAAGAATAAAAAGCGACCTTTGTAATACTATAAAAGTACATAATAGCTGTAATTTGTCGTATATTAGCGGGTGGACTGCAGTATCCCCGTGAGGCATTTGACTACCAGAAATCGATTGTTGGTCATAAGGTGCGTCGTTTCTGAATATTTATGTGTCTAAAAAGTAAATGGAATGAAGGCACCTTCTTGTAAAATCAAGGGATGCAATTAAAGCCTTTCACACCTAAGGCATTTGTCATTATCATTATTGCTGCTCACACTATTCCATCTGTTAAAAAGATCAGTTACTATTTAGACGCTTTTGTTGTTTTAGAAGCAAAGAATCGACGGCATATACGGGTCTTTTTCCCTTTACCCATAAAATATTTCAATGTTAGCAATAATGCCTGAATTTTTTACCAAAAAAAAAAAAAAAAAAAAAAAAAAAAACAGCGTTGCATGATGGAAAAACGCGAAAAAATTAATCAAAACCTCGTTTTATCATGAAAATGTTTGGTTAATATTAAGAACAAAAACCAAAGTATTTTCTATTATGATTTTAATCTTTTTTATCTTTTTCAGCATATTCAAAATTTTGGGATTTCTTTCACCATCTAGGATTAGTGTTTTAACGCCTATTTTTAGATGTTAAACTCGTTGAACTGAGAATCAATTTGGAATAATTGTCGGATTTTAATGAAGTTTTCAGGACTTTTTTAACAAATGAATTTAATTAATGTTCATTTTTAATGATTTTTACATACTCTTGATAAAAATAATTTTTGTTTTATCATATGTTAACACACCGCTTACTTAATTTCATACATTTTCTGATATTACATGATTAAAAAATATAATTTTTAATTAAATGCAGGACTTCCTTGTAGAATTTAAATCTACACTTTTTGAAACAAGTACTCGTTTCCAGAAAATCTGCTCCGAACTTTAAAATAAAAAATGCAATATAACTATGACATTATTTCATTAGTAAAGCTTTCAATTGCTGTATGAATAAGATTTATGAAATATATTGTCTCGAAGAAATCTTTATGAATAATGAACGTTGGTAAGAAGTTTTTCATATTTATTTAAGTATAAATTGTACTATACCAATCGATAAAAATTCTGCATTAACAGGACTTTTTATCTGATACTGTTATATATTATATGTTGAAAAGATTAATACAAATCACTGTGAAGGAAAATTTTCGAATGTTTTTTTAATTTTATTTTTTATTACTTAAACATTCTCATTTGTCTAAGCATAGTAGTCTATAAATGACATTATCATTACGTGTGTTAAAAGTAATCTACCCAATCGTTATTCATTTATTTGTTTCATCGTGTTTTTGTCTCAACAAGCTTTGAACGAATCCCTTCAAGATTTTAATGTATATTTTACTTTTTTCAATTCCTATAACACTAAATAAGATTATGTAAAATCTGGTCAACCACAACTAGCTTTTCAACACGTAAGTCTGTCATTAATAAAAAATGATGCCAAACGAAAATTGCTCGTCTCCAACATTTCATGTTATACGTAAGTAATATTTTAGTAATCAATTCAATTTAACATTTGATAATTTTCCTTAAATAATATGTCATATAGTCGCCGAATGACGCCATTTCGGTCGGGTTTCAATCCTGGGTTAAAAGCAATCGGAGCTTAATCGTACTGATGAGCTGTGATACGGCGAAACAGATCTGTCTGCGGATGACAATATATATATATATATATATATATATATATATATATATATATATATATATATATTTGTAATATTTTTAAACCGGGAATTACATTTTGCTTACAAATTTGTCAATGTGTCAAAAACGGCCGCTTTTTAATGATTTATCTGAAAACAACTAAAATATTGAGATTCAAATCAATATAATTTCAATTTGAAATACGCCAGAATTTTTACATTAGTAGAATTAGCAAATTAGTTCTTTATCGTTAAATTTATGCTAAAATGAAATTTTGTCATAGCATTGATAGAAATTATTTTAAATCTTAGATATCGATGACTAGATCAAGTACTTGTCCATTTTTTATGAATTTTAGAGAAAACATGTTTCACTCTCAAAACACAAAACAAAATGACTGATCTTGAGAGCCCTTGCTGATTGACAATGAACCGATCTGTATAAATGAATTTCTTGGAAACTTATAGAAAACAAATTAAATAGATTTATGTCATGATTATATAGGTTATAAATACATGTGACAATTTCACATGTTTGGTAGTTAGTCTTCCTATTGTAAAATATTTCTTTATTTTGCTCCTTACGTTAAAAAGGCACCACTAGCATTAGTAAATATTTGATATTTAATATCTTGACAAAGAATTTTAAAAGCAATTATTAAATATGGATGGTCATAAATGATTGAACATTAAATTAGGTAGATGTTACAAATCAATAGTTTTGACATTGTCATGTTTTTTTCTATTTCACTGCACATTTACATATCTACTATTCGTCAATGTATTGAATACTAATGCCATAACTGGTCTGATGCCCTTGCTATCCACTGGGGTATGCTTGAAAAAATCAGAAGAATTGTCTGTATTATAATTGATTTTTACTTAGGAACTCCATTCCAGTCACTTTCTCTTCGATGTAACCTGGCATACTTATGTGTTTTCTGTAAATATTTTCATTGCGACTACTTTTCTTGGTGCCCCAAACATATAAATTTAAGCATGCTACTTGATTGGTATCTAGGTTCCAAGCCTTTACTTTGAAATAACGAAATGCAAACACAACATACATTCTAAAAGTTTCTTTTCTTGCATTTCCCGACTGTGGAACTCTATTCAGCTCACTTGCTTTGCTGATAACAATAATTTAATTAAAATTTTTATTTCTGTTCTGTCTTCTTTTATCTCGTTCATATTTTCTTTTTTTCTCAGTGCTCACTTTTGTTTTTCATCTTTTCCCCGTGTGAATGTTACTGGTTCACAGGGAGTAGTACTAGTAGTATTCCCTCGTTGCTTGGGTTGAAATGGTAAAAAGAAATGAAGTGAGTTTATTAACGCAGGTAAGAATACTATAACATTCTCTATCTTTAGAATTGTTTCTTTTTTATTTTCACATGAAAACAAAGAGTGCATTTACATGTCTTTTCAGCCTTTCATTGCGATAAATGCGGAGTAGACCAATATTTATATGACATTGATAGAGCGTAATTCACGTGATCCGTCTCTAAGGAACAAAAGAAAAATCGCAAATATGGTGTGTACGTTAAAACAAATATATTTGATAGGAGAAATTCTAACAAATACCGGTTATCTGATCCTTCTATTTCGCGTAGTATTTTATCATTTCGATTTTGCGATACACAATGGATCCCCAATGAAATAATTCTGAAAAAAACATGTTCGACCTCTTGCTGCCGAAAGAAACGCTTGGATATTCCGACTACTCAACGTGAAAACTGAAAGAGTTCATTCGCAATATTGAATATTGAAGTATCTTGTACAAATCTCAGGGAAACAGATAAGCATATATATATAATTTTCAGATTCACTCGTTGTTCTTGGTCTGCGAATACGTATGAATCAAAATTTGGCTTGATGAAAATTATGCAGTTATATAGCAACTCATTTTAAAAGATCAGACTTATTGTGAGCTATAGATTTCATACCAATAAGTATTAATCGAAAAAATATAGTGGAGATGTAAACAAACTGCTAAAAGAGACATAATGAAAATGAAACGATAATGGCAGTCATCAAAATTAGGGGAGCGTTAAGCTTCTACTGATGATAGAAACGACATTATATTTTCTCTGGAGGTTTAAAGCAAGTTTATGACCCGCCGCAACGGAAATTATCAATAATATTAGCATCAAACGGATCTGCTTCAGAAAGAGTTAAAGGTAAGAATCGTAATCGATGAAAAGAACCCTACACATTTGATGCATCCGCTAACACACAATACACACGCTCACACACACGCATAAAAAGCGATATAGATATGAACGTCCTAATCTGTAATTGATTTTGAGAGTATAATCGAGATCACTATATATATATATATATATATATATATATATATATATATATATATATATATGAACTATATTTTATAACATCTACAAACTCCGATCTTCTACAAAATTGTTCATTTTGTTTCGACTTTGAAAAAATGTATCATCAGGTACTTCTTAATGATGGTAACAAACATTATTTTTGAAAATGTAAATTCATGAAGATTGACGCCATTTTATAGATAGAATTTTTGTACGAGGTTAAACGAAGAGATAAATGAAAATACAGAAATAGAAAGGAATATCAGAGGCAAGAGAAGGAACCAGAGAAAATAAAATCAAAAGGAGAATATGAGAGAGAGAAAGAAAAAAGGAAACAAGGGAAAAGTGCCAATGAAAACCGGCTAAAGAAGTAATAAACCGAGGAAGTAAATTATAAGCATATAGAGACATCGGCCGCGGGACGTCTGGGCTTATCAAAGAGGAAAAATATGAGAAAATGCACAGTGGGAAGTAGATAGTAGATTGTAAATAAAACTAAATTAAATTTAAAAAATCATAAATATTAAAGGTAATATTAATGTTAAAAATAAAATTCTTGGCTCTATTTCTACATTAAGCACTGTTTTAAATTAATGTCCTGAACGTTGCAATTATTTTCTTCACACTTTATTGATTTACAACAAATAAATACATATTAGATAGTACAAGTATAGCAGGAATTAAATAAAAAACAGACATTACTTGTAAATCATAGAGATCGAGAAAATTAGAACTAGGAGACCAGAAATGATAAGAAAGTAAACAGGACAGCTTTGATATTAAGTGGGCATATCACATCAAAGACAATAAAAAAAAGAAAAAAGTGATAAGATTACGTTAAAGGCAGGTTGACATCTTGACCGTTAAGGAGAGAAAAGAAGAAAGGAGAAAACTAAGATAAGGGAAGTAAAAAAAAGCAAAAACAGAGAAATTTAGTACGTATTATTTGGGGCCAAATTCCAAAGTGAATCTTCGTTCTTAATAGACGAAAATAACACGCATATAAATGTTATATCTTTCTACATATGTACACAGCTAATCGAAGGTTCTTGTATTTAAATGTAAATCATCTGTACAACCAATATCAAACATTGGCTGATGAAGGGAATCTATCTCGAAACATAGACATTTCCGTGTCGCAATATGCAATTAATTCATAAGAATATAATTAAATTAAACTCTATAATATTTATTATATTGAGACCTGCTCAAAATGAAATAAATAGTAAAGCCTTGAAACCTCTTCACCAGCAATTATATATATATATACATATATATATATATATATATATATATATATATATATATATATATTGAAATTATAAGTCCATCCCTACCGTGGCGGATGGCCGAAGACAGTAACAAAATAGTGGCGCCACTATTTTGTTACTGTCTTCGGCCATCCGCCACGGTAGGGATGGACTTATAATTTCAATTCAATTCTCTTTATTGTTAATAGCTTAACTGTTCTATGTTTACTGTGTGTTAATATTTACTCTTTGATAATGGCTTATGTGAGCCGAAAGCTTAGACCTGATAAAAAATTAACAATTACTGTGATTTTTTGTTGTCAACATCAAGTATATCAGACGGTATGAACAGATCCTACACAAAATTAATAGACAAAACTTGTCTATATTATTCAATGAAACCTGCATTAATGAAAAAATGCTGCCAAAATACACACAATTTAAATATATATATATATATATATATATATATATATATATATATATATAAAGACTGAATGTGAAATAATTTTTTAAATCATGATCGAACATTTTAGAAATCGAGCATTTTAGAAAAGAAAAATAATTATGTAAGCGTAAATTATATAATTCCAAATCATAAAGCTCAATAAACTTATTTTCATAAAGTTTAAATGACATTATATTACTTTTGAAAAAACATAGATGATCAAAACATCAGAACGATTAACAAAATTATATTTTTATAATAAATACGTGATATCCAAATGAATATTGGGTTCATAATTCATTAGTACTTTTGCTACATGAACAAATTAATGTTTTGCATTCATTAACAGATATTTTCTCTTATTTTCTTTTCAAATTGTAGTTCTTCGACGTTTTTTGGATATTTTCCTTAGTTTTTCATTTAGTAACTTTCAAACATTCTCAGCAGAATTCATGCCTGGCTTTGAGCAGGCCACTCCATAACAGTAACATCCTCCTCAGAAGGAAATGTCTTAACAGACCTAACTCTGTGACATGGCGCGTTATCTTGCATAAATACAGCTGGTTGATTCATTGCGGTTTTCAAATTAGGTACATGTTTCTTCAATATCTCTTCGTATACAGTTGCGTTAATTTTAACGTGTAACCTATCAATTGTTCCAGTACCAGCAGAGTAAATTCACGCCAAACACCATCACCCTTCCTTCTCCAAATTTAACGATGCTTTTAGTGCACTGAGGCAAATACCGTTCCTTAGGACTGCGTTGATATAACCTTCTCCCGTCACAACCGAACAGGTTAAAATTTGACTCATCGCTGAAATTAATACAATCCCACTGTCCTTCTATTCATAGGACGTGTTTAGTGGCAAATTTTTATCGGCTCATTAGATTGTTTTTAAAAATGTAAGGCTTCGTAGAGGCTACACGACTGTTCAGATTTATTCAGTAAGTCTTCGAGAAATTGTGTGACTTGATCTCTTAATGCCAAGTTTAGCATTAGCTCTTTCAGAACTTGCAGTTGCTGTCGCAAATCATTCCTTTTTTAAGTTTTTAACAATCCATCTGTCTTCACTTGCAGTAGTTTTTCTAGGCCTGACAGGTAGTTTCTTGGCTTCACATGATTCACATTTCCCCACACTCTTTGAAATATCCCCAAATGAGAGTTTATCTTCATTACGTAACCTGACTATCAGTTTCCTAAGTTCCAATGACGTCACGGAGTTTTCGCCATGTTTATAGTATTATATATTTCGCCAGTAAAGTGCCTGTGTAATTTAGTAAAATACCCGATTGTATATTCTTACGCTAAATAATGCAAAGTAATTATTAAATTTTATCGATTCGTTCTGATGTTTTTATTATCTATTTTTTTCGAATGTTATATAATTATTCTCATAAATTTATTAAACTGAATATATATTGAACTTTATATTTATATTGAACTTTATATTTTGGAATAATATATTTTACCTTTATCTCCTGTTTTTCTTTGTTTTGAAGCTTTAAAATGAAACATTATTTCATATTTTGACTTTTTCTTAATATCGTTCTGATTTTTATGCTCGTGCCCTCTCTCTCTATATAAATATATAAATGTGTGTGTATGTGTGTGTGTGCATGTGTGCGTGTGTAAACTAGAATGTGCTCTGTCGGTAAACTGTAAAATTCGGTATTTTTGTATATTTTAAATGAATATAAAATTTATATGAAAGACATTAATTTGTTTCTATTTTTTAAAACCGGTCAGTCTTTAAATATAAAACATTCATCATGAAAACACTATAATATTTTTTCATCTTTAAACCACAACATGCGTTAATTACTCTTTTA
>JBBBDQ010000977.1:137500-155000 GCA_037127315.1 Ascarosepion bandense | reverse complement strand
AATATACATTTCTCTCCTTTCATGTTTTTATATAAATTTCTTTTCATTTGGAGTTGAAATGTCGATTTCGCTAAGCTGAAAACGAGTAGACAAAACAAGTGTCAGAGTGATTTGATAAGATCACACGAAGGCCAATGTCCGCTGGTGGACACAGGAGTCCGTGATAAGTCGAAATGAATCGAGGTTCGATGTCAGTTGGCAAAATTTCATTCGTCATTCTAAAACCTTCCGCAAACCGAGTGGGCGGAGACCGATTTCATTGGCTGAAGGCTGTGAGCCGGCCGGATCCCCAGAGAGGATCGAAATTGTTTATAAAATAGATGCGCAACAAGAAAAGTAGAGTTGGAGAGTTAGTTGGAGTTAGTTGGAGAAGTTGGAGCTGCTATCGGTCGAAATGTAACGACTGGGGAGAAAGGGCCCCAGCCGGGGAGCCATGACCCATGGCTGGACGCTCACTTTAGAACTTATGCCTATAGAGTTAATTTCGAATGAAGTATGCCGTAAATTAACTCAGAGAAGTTAATTTGGAATAATGCACCATCGACATGAATCCCGAGGAGCGTTATTTTTATTTTTTGAAAAAATTGAATCGAAAAACCTGTTCCTTTTTTCGCTCTTATTTAATGAAATACGTGAAGAAACTTTAGAGAACATGTGAAGAGGTTTACTTCAACGCTAATGTAACGTAAACAAAACATTTTATTTGAAGACTGGAATCTATGATGACTTTGGCGAACTTTCTCTCTTCGTTGTAAATAAGGATTTTCGACAACTGTATTCCTAGGAAAAGAAAGACATGGCTTTTTTTTATATAAACACATTCTTCGTAACTCTCCAGGCGTGTCCGACCTTGTTTATTTATTTTATTAATTCTATTTTTTTAATTTTTTTTGGTGCCGTGTTTATTTTGTTTTCAAACCACAAGTGTACACTAGTGTCCGGACTGGCTCAAGAAGGCGACTACTAAAATTGCACGACGTGACTTCTGGGATATAATCACAACGTGGGACAGTGGTCCATTGTTGCAACAGACGTTTTGTAATCTAGCTTTTGTGGCAACATCATCGGACAGGATCGTCACGACCAGCAACAGCGACCACACCAAACATACAACCTGGTGGCAGTGTCACAATTAGGACCGTCACGACCGTCAGCGAGAACGAGCGTCACATTAGACAGACGGCCAGCCGGCCTGCAGAGTGTCACAAATAGATACGCTATTTGATTATAAATGGAACATCTGCTTAAATACGAGTATCGCTCAAAAATGTTCAAACAAACAACTTTATGTTTATATATATATATATATATATATATATATATATATATATGACGAATGCGCAATGGTTTGTCAGCTAATTGTGCAAAATTATGACGACTTCAAAATCTTTTTAGATACCATGCTTTTTCAGAGGCTATTTTTGAATATTTTCAATCAAGAAATATTGTAAAATAGACACTGAGGATTGTGACATCATATAGACTTTATCAAGGCAAAAAGACGAAATGAGCTTTATTCTAAATTATAAGCAGTGTTGGAAACCACAAATACCCTCACAAATCATTTCAAAAGAGTAACAGAACATTTTAGTTTTTAGAATTTCTTCATGTGTAGTGCAAAGTCACGAGATGTTAAAATGAAGAGAATTCAACCGTTTACTTTGAAATTTTTATTGTGTATGTTAGTCTGTTTTACTATAATTTCCATAAGTAAAGGTGAGATTTGGAAAAATCCGAGGCGCAAATTGATGTTTTGGTAGTAGTGGATGGAGGCGCTCACGAGAACCTTTCTTCTGAATAAATTGTTTACTATATTTAGTAGTGTGGCATTTTTAAAATCAAAATTGTGTTTGAATTTATTTCTGTAACTCACGAATGCATTTGTTAGATTATTATTAGTGATGTCTCTTTTGTGTTCATATATACGTTTTTTTAGATTTCTACTTGTTCCTCCGATGTAGATGGAGGAACAATCCCGGCAAATTATTCGGTATACACCTGCTTGTTCGTCATTTTGATTTCGGTTATTTTTAGATCTGATAATCTCCATAATAGTTTTCAAAGTAGTTGTTACTTTGTGTGTGTTTTTATATGAGATATATTGTTTTGGATATTAGATGGTAGTATGATGTATTTGTTATTGTTTAGATTATTATTGTTAAGAGTGTTTCTTTTTGTAGTTGTATATATTATGTACCTTTCTTTTTGCATTGTGAATAAAGTGATTTGGGTAATGCAAGATTCTGAATGTGTTTTCTTTCTATTTTTCTTCTATTGTTAAATATTGGGGGTGCATATATTCTTAGTGCTCTTAAAAAGAAACTTATAATAATACCAGATTTGATTTTGGGAGAGTGGCTGGAGTAGAAATTTATCAAATCATTTTTGTTGGTAGCTTTTCTGTAGACGTCAAAATCGAGTATGTTGTTATTTTTGTGAAATAAGATATCTAGGAAAAGAAGAGTATGATTAGATTCAATTTCGAAGGTAAAATTTATAGTAGGTTCAATGTTACTGAGTTTGTTGACAAAATCTGCTATGTTAGTAGTTTCTGGATAGATTATAAGGGAGTCGTCTATATATCTAAAGTAGGAGGAATTCCGTGGTAAAATGTTTCTTAAACAATCTCTGTCCAGAAATTCTAAAAATAAACTAGCGAGAACGCCGCTGAGAGAAGATCCCACTGGTAACCAAATTTTTGTCTAAAGAAATGGTCATTAAAAGTGAAAAAAAATTGCTTTGTAATTAAATAGCATAGTTTTATGATTTTCTGTGTAGGGAGAGGTAATTTTATTTTTGTTTTTGTTAAGTGTTTTTTTAATCGATTTAAGCATTTATCTATAGAAACATTTGTGTATAAGGATTTTATGTCTAGACTTGCCATGTTTTTGTTTTTCATGTCTATGCTTTTTAGTTTGTTCAAAAGGTAACCAGAGTTTTTTTTAGATCTGACTGACTTATTGTGCCGAGAAGTGGTGCTAAGATTTTGCTTAATTTTGACGTTTTAGAATACACATTCGCACAAAATACAATTTAGAACTCAATAGAAAACTTTAATTACCACTCGGAAGAGGAAACATCCTTTTCAATATATTATAGACGATAGCAGGACGTTTATGAATTGATCGTAGCAGCTGGTCGGATGGGAAGAATGTACGTTGACTGCTTCGCAAACAGGGAACACATCAAATTCTTGGATTACATACTACCAAAGAAAAAGCGTGAGTTAAAATTTACAGAAGCCATAAAACTATTAACAGAAGTGTTTAGCTCGAATAAATCTCTATTCCATAACAGATGGAAATATTCAAATTTACGAAAAAATGATCACGAAGACTACACCATTTTCGCATCAGTGGTGAATAAATTATGCGGCGAATTGAGACTAGCAGAACTTACGGCAGATAATTTCAAATGCTTATTCTTTGTGGTTTGATTGCCAATAAAGATGCGGAAATGAGAAGGAGAATTTTAACAACATTAGAAAACGAGCAAAATCTAATTGTATAAAAATTAGCTGAATATTGCCAGCAGTGCATAAGCATAAAAATGATTCGAGGAACATTGAATAAGCTGGAGTAGCATATATAAAAAGATACATAGGAAAACACGTTTTCCTCCCCTCCTCAAATAACAAAATAAATAAAAAAACGTGCATTCGCCTACTCGATCCTCTGGAAGATCATAGAAAAAGCCACTTTCAATCCCTTGTTATATATGTATCAGGATTGCCCTTTCAAATTTAAAACATATCGAAACTGTCACAAAAACGGACATAAATCTTCTAAATGCAGAAGCAGTAGACTGAAAGTAACAAGGACCGAAGGTGACAAACGTACTAACATTCGAAAGTACTTGCAAAACGAAATGTTAAACAAAAATAAACATGCAGTTAGACTTCGGATCTGACATTTCAATAATTATCTTCCAAACATGTGAACGTCTGAATAAACCTACTCTATTAAAAACAAAAAAATGGCGAGATCAGTCACGTGAAAGAAAATTAATTTTGAAGGAGAAGTGATTTTTATGTTATTTTGACTCAAATTTCCAGAGATTATTTTCTGCGATAGGTGCATGAGAAATCGTTTTTTTTCTTTTTTGTTTTTTCCTCTCTCTTCTTCCTCCGTTCTGTCTGTAATAATTCTCTTGGCTTGTCTTTTAGTTTTTTTTCTCTTACTAACATCTTCGACTTTATGCTCAGTTTGGTTAAAAAAATTGTTCCATTGTCTTGAGGTTCTGCTATTTATTGTCCTAGCGATGCCAAATTTAGGGGCAGCTAATCCCACCCAAACCCAGTGAAATCATTAATTTTCGTACATGGCCAGACCTTGTATTCAAACTCTGACCATAACTCTCTGCACAAATCGCAGTTATATAGACCTTTATTTTTCTGGAAAAAAAACAGAGTGAAAATATTGTCGCTTTTATTCATTTTTTTTAATTTTATGTTATTTTTACTCAAATTTCCAGAGATTATTTTCTGCGAAGTAAGTGCATGAGAATTCGTTTTTTGGGGTTTTTTTTGTTTATACCCTCCCTCTTTTTCCTCCGTTCTGTCTGTAATAATTTTCTTGGCTTATTTTTTTTTTCTCTCTTACTAACATCTTCGACATTATGGTCCGTTTGGACTTTAACTAAGTTAAAATTTAGTTAACTCGTCACCACTAATTTTTTATATCTTTATTTTTTTTTGTTATTTTATTTTATTTTATTTTTTTTAATTGGAGTAGATAGCCCAAACCATCGCCCGGTTTCACATTCCTCCCACGTCTATTGAATAGGAGTAGAGGCTTACCTCTTGTTACCTGTCTCCGGGTTTCTCTTCTCTCATTTCTGACCTTAGTATTGGTGCTTCCGTGATTTTCCTGCGATCTGTCTGGTTGGTGGCAACGGCTGATCATTGTGAGTGTACCGGTTGGCAGTTTCCGGTTGCTGCTTCCGACTGGTAGTTAGGAACAATAACTCTTGCGTAGCGTCAAGTGCGGATGCTCTGATCAACAGTTGTATAATATCGGGGCTTTGTAGTACCACGTCGCGCATGGATAGGTGTCGCTGCATGCGCTTTCGGTGGGCAACCCTGAGGCCACACCATGTTGCAGCTCTAGGCAGTTCCCTCCCAGCACAGATCGTGCATAATGACCACCTGTATCCTCTACAGCTAAAACCAAACCAACTAAAGCCCTTTAACTTTCCTTCACTAATATCCCGGGCATTCTTACTAACTTTCCTAGCGTAGAAGCTTTCCTTCCTGAAAAGTCCCTGGACATCCTAGCGCTTTGCGAAACTAACCTCAACTCTTCTATTCCCTCCTCTTACATCTCCATCTCTGGCTATCTCCCCCTCTTAAGGAAGGATTCCACTGTCCACATGCATGGGCTGGGGATCTACGTCAGCGAACACCTCCCCATAGCTAGGGTGACTTCACTTGAATCTGCTGCCCACCAGTACGTATGTCTCCGTCTCTCTCTCCTCAGTTCGGTTAGTTAGTTATTCTTTCTGTACCGTTCTCCCTCCTCTCCTGACTGCTCCATTCTAGATAGCATTGCTGACAACATTGATAAGGCTATTTCCTGCCACCCATTCGCTCACATATTTGTATTCGGAGATCTCAACGCCCATCACTCTGATTGGCTTAAAGACTCTGTTACTGATTTAGCGGGCGTCCACGCCATGAACTTCGCTATTTCCCAATCACTTACGCAAGTGGTGGACTTCCCCACTCGCTTCCCAAGCACTCTCACCGGACAGTCCTCACTACTAAAGAGTTAATAACGTGATAGGTGCTGACTTGGCGGCTCGACTACAGCCACTTCCCCACCGACGAAATGTGGCCTCCCTTTGTCTGTTCTATAAGTACTTTCCTGGCTTCTGCTCAGACGAACTTAAGTCACTGGTGCCTCCTCAACAGGTGTTTACTCGTGCAACCAGATGCAACTGGGTCCAAACCAATTCACAGTTAGTTTAGCCAAAGGCAGACGACAATTCTACTCCTGCAGTTTCTTCTCTCGCACTTCCCGCCTGTGGAACTCGCTCCCATATTCTTGCTTTCCTGACGGCTACAACCTCCAGAAATTTAAATGCAATGTCAGTACTCATCTACTAACCACTTGAGTCTAGCCCTTCCCCCAACCCGTATATCGTTCCCTTTCTCTCCCCTCTTGCAACTGTCATAACACCTGCATTTTCATCTTTCTATTGCTTCTTTCTAATTGGTTTGTAGTCCTCTTCTCCCTCCTCTAATTAATTTTCTTTCAGTTATGTAGCCCCCCTCACGTCAGTGGAATTTCCGCCTTGCCCGGGGTGAAATGATTAAAAAAAAAATTAAAAAATACCAACAACTTCTTTGGAATTGACTGGATGCAAAGATTTAACGTTTAAAACTTACCAATTAGCTCGAATTGTAAAAAGAATCGAAAGCTTTCACTACGGAATCCGAAAACATAAAGTCAGAATTAAAAAAGACTTCACCGAAGTATTCTCGGACGGGTTAGGCACATGCAAAAAACGTCGGCGAAAATACTGTTAAAGAAAAATGCTCAACTAGTATTTAGGAAAAAAGAAATGTTCCTTTACCTGAAACATAAACAGCGAACTGGACAGATTAACCTGCTCGGGAGTTATATCCAAAGTGGAATACAAACCTTGTGGAACACCAGCAGTTTACGTTAGAAAATGCCTGGTGAAATACGTGTATGCGCGGATTTCTCAACAGGTTTGAATGAGGTAGTAAAGGATTACCATTACCCACTTCCATGTCCGGAAGAAGTATTTATAAAATTAAACGGAGGTAAATCTTTCTTCAAAATAGATCTGGGCTAGGCATATCTACAGATTCTTGTAGACGATTAAAGCTCGAAGCTCTTACGCGACAACACGCATAGAGGTCTATACAGATATGAAAGATTAGCGTTTGGCGTAAACATAGCATCCGCTATTTTTCAGCAAGTCATGGTTACGGTTTTGGCAGTATTCGATTTCGCTATAGCTTATTTTGACGACATTTTGCTAAAAAGTCAAAAGATTGAGCAGCACACTAAACATATAAATATTTTTTGAACAAATTCGTAGTTACGGGTTTACGGTAAGAGAGGGAATGTGTGACTTTTTCTTGGAAGAGATTAAATACTTGATTCATGTAATAAACAAAGATGGCAAAAAGCCTAATCCAACTAGATCTTCGGCGATCAAAAGATGCCGTTACCAAATAATATTCCAACTTTACAGAGTTTTCTGGGATTAGTCAGCTACTACCAAGATTTCATACCGAATTTACACAATCTTCGAGCACCCCTTAATAAACTACTAAGAAAGGATAAGGCCTGGGTTTGGTCAAGCAAATGCTAACTGGCATTTAAAAGCATTAAAAATATTGACGTCCGATTTATTTCTGACACATTATGATCGAAAATTGGATATACTGATATCCAGCTACGCAAGTTCGCACGGGATCGGAACGTGCATATTACATAAGATGGAAGACGGAAATATAAAGCTGATCGCCCACGCTAGCAGATCACTGCTCCAGCTGAGAGAAGCTATTCTCAGATAGAGAAAGAAGCCTTAGGCATCATATTTGCCGTGACTAAATTCCACAGGTACATCAACGGAAAATTCTTTAACCTTCAGACAGACCACAAACCATTACTTACAATATATGGTTAAAAAAAAGTCTACCCACGTACACAGTAAAACGACTGTTGAGGTGGGGTACTATTTTATTGAATTACATTTTTAAGTTGCAATATTTACCTTCTAGCAAAATTGGGCATGGGGACGGTCTATCGAGACTAATTCCTCAACAGATAGAACCGCTTGAAGATTCCGTTATTGCTACACTAAGAGATGAAGTAGAATTAGAAAATACTCTGTCTAACACAATTAGGGATCTGCCCGTATCATTAAAAGATATCAAATACGAAGCTATAAAGGATGAATTCATATAAGAGAGGAAAGCGAAAATCACTGAAAAACACCAAAATATTGCAGAAAGCATCTCTATATGTGATAACGTCCTACTGTTCAGAGGTCGGGTAGTCGTGCCAAAACCTTTACAGGAAAGGGTATTGAACTATTTCCATACAAGACATCCTGGTAGGAACCGAATGAAGAGCTTAATTAGGAGTTAAGTCCTTTGGCTGAAAATGCATACGGATATTGTAAACATGGTGGATAAATGCAAGGACTGCGCCCTATCTGCTAAATCACCGCCAATAACACACAAAACCTGGCCGAAAATGGATCCACCCTGGTCAAGGATCCATATCGACTACGCTGGTTCTATTAATGCACTATAATATTTGGTAGTCGTGGATAGTTATTCGAAGTGACCTGAAGTGATTCAATGCAAGAGACCAAAGACAAGAAACACAATAAACCATTTAAATGAGCTATTTGCTTATTTCGGCGTTGTCGACTGTCTAGTGAGCGACAACGGGACTCGATTTACTTCGGAAGAATTTAAAGTATTCTGTCTGACATTTCACGTTGAACATATTAAAACCCCTCAATATCATCAAAGGTCAATCGTCTGGCAGAGCGCTTTGTAGGCACCCTAAAGAGGGCTCTAAAAATGCGTCGTGTACGCTAACGAGAAAAGCTCTCCAACAATTTTTACAGGTGTACTGAATAACTCCAAATAAATCCGCACCATCGACACTGTCACCCGCCAAATTGATGTTTGCACGGAGAGTGAGGTCTGTGTTCGTCAAATTAATTCCAAATAGAAAAGAACATGTACCAGCAATCATCACACCAAAGCAAACCTTCAGTCCAAACGAAAAAGGTTATTTCAAAAATTACAAAAATAACATGTCCTCCTTGTAATCAAGCCTTATGAAAAGACGGATTGGAAATATGATCTATATGATGAACGGACCTAAACCCGCTCAAAGGGGGCATATAAATCAAATAAGAAAAAGGCTAACGGAAGGAGAAATCAACACGCCTCATGAGAAAGACAAATTAGACTCCATCTTTGACACATTTGATATGCAAATTCCCCAGGTGGAACATCAACAGAGGAAGAAAAACAACGGAGCAGTTAATTATTTATCCAAAAGTGAAGAAATATTAAAAGGACATTAAAAAAAAATAAAAAATAAAAATTGGGAAGGTTGTGTTGATGCACCTTCCTTTTTCACTCTAATATTGACCTTTTCATAAGAATATATATAGTAGTAGTCAATACTGGATTAGAGTATAAGAGAGTGTAGTAGCTGTGTGCTGTAACAGTAGTGTATCCCAGCGATTTAGTCCTGAGGGCAACATTGCCAAGTCACACGTTTAGTATTATCTCGCATTCCTCTTGTATTCGACTAACCGTATTGTACGACGTTCTACTAACTTTCTCTAACCATATTTCTCTTCAATATATTGCGTTTTCTACCGTATTACTCTGCGTTGTGTATTTATTAGATCTAACCCCAGATCCACAACAATAAACTAATTTGCGGCATATACCGATGCTTTCCTCAGTAGATCTTAGTTAGATCTAGGCACGAACTTTGTCCTGGTCCGTTGGTGAAGTGATGTTATTATGATAAGTTACTGTATGCTACCACAACATTTGAGAGTTTTACAAATGTTTCATTTCATAAAATTTCTATTTATTGACGTGATTCAAAATATATAGGGTTTTTCATTAGAAGAAAAATTATCCTGACTGTCCAAACTTACATAGCATCACAAAATAAATATATTGATTTCCGAGTGCATTCTATTTACCATATATTTATTTACAATAATTTGAAACAAATATCATATTGAGCAAAGCTATTATGAGAATGTTTTTTCATAAATTTTAAAAATATCAGGTCCAGTAATATTTTTGCTTAAACATGATTGTTGAAATTGTAATTCAACACATTAAACAAACATTGAATTAAATCCAGATAAATTTCACTGCAACATATGTTTCATTCAGATATTCACTAAACTATCCTTTATTTTGTGACCATCTAATCGGCTTGTTTAGCTCATTGTCAGATCAGTTCCAATACTCGAAACATTTACCGATTGAATTCATATAATAATAATCGCATAATTCTATTTAAATAATAATAAAAACAAGCAATGATTTACGCTTCCAGATATACGGTGAATAAAACATGAATATATTTTATGTTTTGTATTAATACAAATTTTGATTCGAACTTCGAACGTGTGCATCAAACATAAAGTAGTATTATTTTTTATTGTCCTTCCATATTTCTTTGCGAAAAAGATGGTTCCATCAGAAACTGCATTTGCTCAAATATTTTATTCAATGGATATATTAGACGATGCATTTGATGTTTGTGTTTAATTATTTCAGGTCTTTGATAATTTCTCTTTGTCTATTGACAATATATTTCATGCATAGTAATGCATAGAAATATTTAGGCTGCAAAAGTCATTGAAAAAAGTATGACCGGGATCAAACAATCAGACTTATTCTGTTAATTCACTCAAAATAATTAAAAGTTACTCATCGGAGATATTAATTCACCTGAAAAAATGAAACCTTATGAATTTGTACAATATTTCATGTACTGTAATCCAGAGACAACTGCTTCCACATTTATTAGGTACAACCCAAATCGGTATTTTGCGAATATGTAGGGCTAGCAGTACAGTCCAGCGTAGCTTGGGTGTAAAAAAATATGTAAGATTCATCCATGGTCCTAGAGCTCAGACTCTTTGGACGTTGGAACGAAAGACTAAAACAATAGTTGTTTTCAGTTAAAGTGAAACCGTAGACTGAAAGTAAAATGACGGCACGTATGTCAAATTTTGATTTCCTGGTATCAATATCAAATAAGTTTTTCCGTCGTCAACTGAATTTTGGAAGTCTAAATAAGTCCTCTGAGTAAATGGTGTCATGCCTGAGACTAGGAACTACAATTATACCTAGTTAGAGCCAAACACGAAGCAAAAACGAAAATAAAACGACAGAAAAATACATACAGGCAGATAAACAGAGAAACACACAAACATCTTGCTTTATATATGTATATATATATATATATATATATATATATATATATATATATATATGTGTGTGTGTGTGTGTGTGTGTGTGTGTGTGTGTGTGTGTATATATAATCGATTTTCTACACTATTTTAAGAAATGCAACCTTGAAAATTCTGAATATCGTTTCTTATGTGTTTGTCAATGAGTGTATCAAATTTGATTACAATCGGACCACTCCTTCTATAACCCAATTTTTTTCGATTTTCGATTTTCGATATTTATCGGGGCTATCGCGACACAAATCCGATTTAAGAACATTCGCAGACGCTTGTAGTAAAACTGTGTAAATTTTCAAGAAAATCGGTTCAGCCGTTTCGGAGTCTATAGATAACGGAAACGCACACACACAGACACACACACATACACATACAGACAGATTTGCATTTATAAATAAGTTTAGAGTATTAGAAAGAATATACATATTTGAATGATGCTTCTAATTTTATTCATCTGACTGTAAATCACAATTGAGAATTTTCTTTGACCCAGAAGCATCAGCTCTCAAGGAAACAGTGGAAGGTATTTAGCGGTATGACAAAAATGAAGATGTAGTCAATGTTCGGTGCTCATACCAGCATGATAGATTCTTATTTGTGTGAATTTCTTTGGAGACAGAAGTAAAAAAAAATTAAAATGAGTTCAATTTCGAACTTACTTTAAAGGAGATTTCTGAAGTTTTGTGTGAATTGTTATAAATTATGAAGACATTTTATTTCGGATTACTTAATATTTTGAGGCGAATTAGAAGAAAAGATACACTCATTCTAATTGATGAAACATTGTGTGTGTTTGATGAACCGGAATGACAAATTCAAACGCAAGTCACAGTTAATATTCATCAATATTTATTCATGCATTTATTATTTTTTATTCTTTTTACTGCAATCAAGGCAAAAAAGCTACTAAGACGCGGGTTATTACTGAAAGTGGAAGAATATAAAAATGCATTATTAAGCAGCAAGTACAATACAAGAACAGAAATTAATAAAACATGAAAAAAATTAGAATTTATATTGCATACAGACCTATTTTAATCGATTTACTGAATAAACATAATGATATATTAAATTGGAAAGACGGCAAAAAATTAAAAGCTAAAAAGTATATATATCCTATTCTTCCAATTAGACACAATAAATTTTCATTTTAAATTTTGTTTATCAGTTACTTTCCCACAACCTACCTCTACTAACTCAAGGGTTAAGCAACATACCATTCACGACCAAAGAGAAAATTGCTACTAAATTTTTTCTAGCTTAACCCTATAGAAACCAATACCTCCCACGCCTTCCTTTACTACGGCTAACTTCTGGATTTAAATTCTTTCCTCATTCTCTGTTTATAAGGTTTTTGAAAAATGCATGCCTTATAATGACATGTTGAAAATGGCTATTTCCCGCTATTTTTTTTTTGATTTTACAGATTATCTATATATATATATATATATATATATATATATATATATATATTAGCATTGTGAGTATTTTTATTATGTAGTGATAGTTATAATGCAGATAAATTTACTGACAGGCAAGAAAGTTTTAGAGAATATGAGAACAACACATTTAAGGAGACATGCCATTAAGAACAAGAATGCAGAATATACCAGATAACAGTTCACATTGCAGTTCAGTGTTTGAAGAACAAGCTTAAGCGAAAAATAAAGAGCCGGAAGAGAGTTCTATAAACGAAAAAGGGAATTGTTAGGAAAAAAACTTACGGTTACAGCTAGCCATTGTATTAATAATTGTATATAAAACTACTTTTGTGTATAATAAAAAGGTATTTTCGTAAAATAAACCAATGAATACAAAGCAAGAAAGTATATAAATTTAATTTACTTTTGATTTCTGTAAGCTGTCATTTGATTCGTTCTTCTTTCAAACTCAACAAATGTAGGATTTTGCAAAAGATATTTGTCGATATCGACTCTCAGTCTAACTATAAGTTTTCCTAAGTATTTAATGAGAAAAATCTCCCTATTTATATATGTAACAATTATTTCCTTAAGATAGATTAACGCATTATCCAATATCTGTAATTAACATTGTGTCACCAAAGTAGCCTTAGGAAATATTCAGGATAAATTTCTTTATTATCCGTGAATACATACTTATATAGTTTTGATAAAAGAACTAGGCATGAAAATGGACATCCCATAGGGAACGTGTCTAAAATATTTTCATCTGCCTTTATCTATAAACTTAAAGTTCATGAACAAGTTGAGCCAAATAACTCCAAAATAATTACGGCCAACGGTCAAAGACATTTGACAGACACACAGAATGCGAGGTGCCGGTATTTTGACTTGATGCCTTCAGACATAGAAATAGAGATAATGACAGCTTTCTCTGTATGATGCCCACGAGATTTGTTCCTTGGCTTATCAGCTCACATTAGAAATCTTCCGACCTCATGTGGCTTCAAATAATGGACAATTCGTAGTTCTTACGCTGTGCATGTTTGTCTACACTAAGTGTATATACTCAATTTTAATACGATTGTATAAGTTTGCCTTAGTTTAAATTAATACGCATACACTTCACTGACTCAGACACATAGATAGATAGATAGATAGATAGATAGATACATACATACATACATACATACATACATACATACATACAAACACGAGTCTGTGTATTTTCTATGGATGAGTAGAAATATACAGGTTAGAAATCATTAATAATTTACTGAGTTCGATCTTCACATGATTCTTTATAATTTTGCTATTCTTCTCGAGAATATCCAAATGACCATATTCTCAAATATATACACATGTATGGAGATTATGTAATATCTATAAAATTGTGATATTTATATTTACAATTTATTTTTTCGATACCGTCAAACAATCACTTTGGTTCAGATTTTTTGGCAGTTTTTCACCATAGTACTAGCAAGGTACAGCTTTTGCCACTACACCGTTCTTATTTTAACTATCTTCACTCCTCAGCAGTAAAACTTTTTAATATTATGATTAGAAATTTAAAAAAGAAATAATAATATGTAATTTAATTTATACATTTTTTTTAATCATATCACCTCGAGCAAGGCGGTAACGCCACTGATTCGCAGGGGACTACTTAAGAGTGAAAGGATTGGAAAAGCGAAAGCCGGAAACCACATCCTAAACAGGGAACAAGAGATGAGCCTCTTTACCTGTTCAATAGACGTGGGTGGAGCGGACGATAGTTTAGTCTACCTACTCCAATTAAAAAAAGAAAAAAAGGAAAGATTAAAAAGATTGAGAAAGAGAAAGCCGGAAACCACATTCTAAACAGGGAACAAGGGATGAGCCTCTTCACCTGTTCAATAGACGTGGGTGGAGTGTGAACTGGGCGATATTTCAGTTTATCTACTTCAATTGAAAAATAAAAAAATAAAAAATAAAAGAAAATCAAAGAGTAAAAAGATTGGAAAAGAGAAAGCCGGAAACCACATCCTAAACAGGGAAAAAGGGATGAGCCTCTTCACCTGTTCACATAGACGTGGGTAGAGTGTGAACCGGGCGATAGTTCAGTCTATCTAATCCAATTGAAAAAAGAAAAGATTAAAAAAATTGGGGAATAGAAAGCCAGAAACAACACCCTAAACAGGGAACAAGGGATGAGCCTCTTCACCTGTTCAATAGACGTGGGTGGAGTGCGAACCGGGTAATTTCTTTTAGTGTACATATTCATTAGTGCTCTTGCTCTATAGTGCAGTTATAAACTATTGAAAATATACTGATTAATAATATACTAGTTTCGGTCTTCACTAAGTTCATCACTACTTGGCCATTATATGATGAATATCCAAGTAACTAAATTTTCAAATATATACACATTTATGGTGATTATGTGTTATCTATCAGAGTCAAACAATCAGTTTTCTAAGTCTCTTTGCAATCTTTAACGATCGTATCTGCGATATAAAACTGTGTTTTAAAAAGGCCGTTTTTTGCCATAACATCGCAATTATTCTAACTACCTACACTCCTCGGCAGTGTTATCATTTTAAATGGAATGATTAGAATTTTAATAAAGTCTAAATATATATTAATAAATTTATATATTTTTGATCTGAAGTATTAGCATAAAAAACATAAAACTATTTATTTATTAGATAGTTTATTTACAAGCTTTATTTACTGGAGCGTTTGCCATAAAATCGCCCAATTCCAAATCGATTCAAACTAAAAATAAATCTAAATTCGAAGGATTTTCTTATTGTCAATTAACTTATTTTAATAATTTAGTAAATGTTTATACATTTATTTATTTTTTCTCATGCCTTATTTATATATTGGTAATGATCAATATTTCATTAATCTTAATAAAAGGTTTTCAGTCTTCTAAATGTTTAAGATATAAATTTATTTTACCAATAAACATTTCAAGAAAATAAAGGTGTTTGATATTCGCGTTGTAATTTCTCAAGAAAAAAAAAATATAAAAATTTGCTCTCGTCATATCTTTATTGTTTATCATAAATATGGTCCTTGCTTTGGAGAGGTGTGAAATTAATTTACATAATAGTGGCGTCAAGGAAAATATTCCAGTTTGACACTCCATTTTTTGTCGACACGAATGTTAATGATTGCTACCTCTTTGGTGGACTGGACAGAGCACAAATAGTATCTGTACACTTAATAGGGGATTCAATGTTCGTTTTAAACATAAGTGAATTATTAACTTTATCTTTCTCAGCAGCGAGTAAATTCATAGTACAATTAGAAGTTTGCGGACGGACATTCTTCGGAAGATTTTGCGTATGTAAATTGTTCAAATCCACCATCCATATAAGTATCTGTTCCATTCTGATCAGATTCATTTTTAAGCTTTATTTGTCTAATGAGAAAGGCTGTATAAAATACATCTCCAGTTGAGTATATGTACCTCTAATTTCAATATATATATATATATATATATATATATATATATATATATATATATATATATATAAATGTAGTCAACCGCAGACAGATCTTTTTTTGCTGTAACAGAACTTATCAATACTGTTAGACTCCGGTTGCTTTTTAACCCAGGATTGAAACCCGACCGAATTGGCGTCAGTCGGCGATTCTACCTCTAAGACAAGGGCGCTCGGTAGAAGGAGACAGACGTGTTTTGCATTATCATTATACACGCCCAAGAGCTGATATATATATATATATATATATATATATATATATATATATATATATAAAAGTGTGTGTGTATTATGAATTTATTAATGAACGCAATATTTGCCTCTTGCTTTATACCAAGGTTTCACTGTAAGAATAAATCACATTTTTTCATATTTATACACACGACTGCCGGAATTCCCAGCAAAGTGGTGGGAAAGAGCAAGAGTAAGAGTAACTAGACGTGATGGAAAGGAAGACACATAAAACTCAAAATAAATATCCCAGTAAAGTTATAAATAAAATTAAACCCTTCAGTATACTGAGTCTACAGTTCTGTAGGCGAAATTTTACGTCTGCACTTGAGGGACATTTTTTTTTCCGGTTGAAGGTCTTAGCCATTTTTCATTGTTCATAAATTCTTTCATCGATTTTATTTTTTTTCTCCAGAGTTTTGTGAGGCTTGAACGTTTGTACCTACTTATATACTCATACAAGCGCCCACATAATCCGTATATACATGTACACGTGATCATATACACACGCCCAAATACATATGTGTATACACATATTGGCACGAGCGTATACGTACATACCTACACACACATAATCATTTTTGTGTTTGTAATGCTTAAATAGGTTAGTTTCATTTGGATATTATTTTTAATATTTATTTCGTTTATTACTATTAATGTTGTTATATTCATTTTTCTGTTTTCTCTTTAACAAAATATGGAATTTCCAGAATTCAGTAGTTTCAGAAGGTAATGGACTTCTAATGAAGTTCTATAAGCAATTTTGATATTCAGTGTAAGCCATATCGCAGAAGTGTAAAAAACTTAGTTTTTCATAGCGTGAAAATTGTCTGATTTAGTGTTAATGAACTTTTGTTTGTGAGGAATTATACTGCACTATTTTATGCAAAACAATCTGAAGATGAAGCACACAGAATTCTTATTGAGACTTACAGTGACCATGCCCTTTCAGAAACAACATCCAAAGATTTGTTTAGACGTTTCAATAAATGATTTTATTGCTGAAATTAAAGAACGTTCTGACGCACAAATTAGTTCGAAGACGAAGAATTACGTTTTGAAACTCATTTTGCAGAAACATTAAGAGTTGATCACACAACAGTTCCAAGACTTTTGAAATCATTAAAATTCATTCAAAATGAAGGACTTTGGGTGATGTACAAGTTGAAAACTAAAAAATTCGAACAGCATATATTGACAATGAACAATTGCTTCAAAAGAGAATAGGAAATGATTTTGCATTGTATTGTGACCGTTGATGAAAAATGAATACACTACGATAATACTAAGCGTGTAATACATTGGTTAAGCCCAGCAAAGCATCAACATCACCAGCATACT